>JAIFGZ020000278.1:3000000-3198894 GCA_019925245.2 Oryza australiensis | reverse complement strand
CGTTTGATGATGCCAGTGCATCACACCACCAAGGCAGCCTTAGCCTCAACTAATATGCAGCTAGATGAGTACGTGAATTCTATTTTTCATTTCAATGACCAGGCTCAATAGTTCTTAATCATACTATTGTTTTATTCGCGGTCAGCGTCGCATGATGGGCAAACCTATCTCAGTTCAAGGCATGGGCTTTGGCCCACAAGGCAAGGCGACATCCGACGCCGTTACAACCTGAAGGACAAGCCCTCGGTGTACATCGGTGCGGCCGTCCTGGCGCCTCAATCGGCACACTACGATGGCATGGGAGCTCCATGGGGAAGATTTTGATTCTACCACCCAGGATATTGATGGAGAAGTCGTCATGAGGGTGGGAGGAGGCAAAAAGCATGGGCGGTACTGGATTGGCGACAACCTCCTCGACACAGCCAGTACACCCACTCCCAATCCCGGCTTCGAGCAAGGAGCACGAGCGAAAGTCCGACTGTTAACACCTAAATTTGGTAGTGAATCTCTAGAGTCCTAGCAGGATGAAGCACGAATCGGATCGGGCGCTTGGCGAGCGAGCCGTGATGGTGGAAGCGATTTCTTGGCTGCGCATGTGATCAGCTCGGTTGAATCGGACAAGAGCGTAGATAGCCGATTCCAGGTTCGAAGAGATAAAAACCGTTTACGGTGCAGCAATTTGTAGATAAATAGAAGATTCGGTTATTAGATTGCGCGTTAAATGATATTGCCATCTATGGATAGAGTCCTGTAACGGCAATTATATCTTTAATTTAGGAGTTTGTTTAAACGCATTGTTATACGGCGTGAGTCCTCTCTAGGGATAACGTTATGTTTTAAAAGTAGTTTAGATAGAGTCCGGGGTTTGTACGGATAATGTATCTTGGGTATAAATAGGACCAGAGACCTATAAAAACACAATCACAATCAATCAAACCTTGGCGCATCACCAACCTTTTTCTTCGAGCCAGCAATTTGTTTGGCTACGAGTGCATCGTTCGATCCCCCAAATCCGGGTAAACGCTTGTCATTAGTGGCATGATCTCTTGTTTCTAATTAGCTTCTATCGTAATGACACATTAGATTCGGGGTTTATACCACGCTATTTATCATGTAGCGCATATGAATTGGATCAATGTTTAGATCTATCCTGCTATTGGCCGATTCGTGAAGAACTTGCGGCCAATAGGGCTAGATCTAAGGGTTGCTTGTTTATATGCGGTATCCCTGCCGTCTTGAGAGATATAAATCGGCTACAATAGATCAGGTTGTTTTTATACTTAATGATGCATCGGTTTGAACTATTAAGTCATTTTAGAATTGCCAATGATCTCGTGGCTAGATTTATATTGTTTAGAGACAGTCATAGGGGTTTCACCGACCTTATTTGCCTTAATATATTTCTTTTTAATATATTTATTAGATTTATGTTAGGACTGCCTCTTATATTAAGATCCCATTCTTGTCGGACGTTATTAGCTTCGAAATCAGCCCATTATTAACGGCCAGATGACCGATTTCCCAGGAGCTACGCACACCTAGTTCAAGAATGATATCTTTTCATAAGAACCATCAGTATTAGCTTCGATCCATTGTTAGCACATCCCGATATCGGCTAGGTTTATCAATACATTTATTCATTATCCCTTCTTGTAATTAGGTCAAACGGCTAATGTTGTCTCGGTATCACTTAGATCCATTCTAGTCGCTTGGTTTAAATGTATTTTGGGACAACGAATGTATGTCCATGGATTCCACTCATTAGATCCATTGGGGATCTAACCTAACACTTAACACTTCTCTTTGTTTTTCTTGTTGGTTAATAGATCAAACCAGTTTGGCACGCCGCACGGCACAAAGAGTAGAAGGACCTGCGCTGAGTCAGCGGTCTCCCGGGCAGCGCGTGAGAGAAATTTCTCGTCAACACTCTTGAACGCCCAACCGACCAATTTGGCCTTTTCATGGTGCGATCGTGCCGATCCGAGAGCGTTCTCTGGCAAAGGACTTCGACACCTAGCCCACAGCGTAGAAGGTGACGGCGGCCACGAGCAGCGATTCCAAGACACCAGGAAGGCCAGTCAAACACATAACTCGGTCGTCGTCGAATCGGACTACGAGTCCGACGACGATAGCCGCAGAGTGGCAACGAATGGGCCAAGAACAAAAGGCCATCGTCGCAATGGCCGCCGAAGACGGCCAAGAAGAACAATACGATTCGACATCACCAAGGCCGACATGATTTTCGACTTGTCGCTGAAGGCAGATTAGTATCTGAAAATCAAGTGATCCCGTCGGTAGAGGAATTAAAGAACAAGAAATATTGCAAGTGGCACAACTCCATATCCCATGCCACCAACGATTTTGCAAAGTCTTCGGGCAGCAAATCCGATCGGCAATTGAGGCCAGGAAGTGAGATTCGCCGATTCAAATCGGCGATGAAGGTAGACGGCAACCCTTTCCCGGTCAACACGGTCAAAGCCGGCCCAGAGCAAGCTGATCGACGAATAGAATGGCGCATGGCTTAGTCAACCACATCGATCGGGGCCAAGGCGGAAGGCGAGCCAATTGGATATCACGCCGCGCCAATTAATATGGTGCGCCCGACTATGGACTCGGGCGGCCGGCGGCGATCCATGAAGATGCCGACACCGTCCTCGGCATCGGTCTCGGCAGAGAAGCTTGCAATGAAGCACCTCGTCTGCCTTGGTCGAGATCCAAAGTCGCCGATACAAGGTAAGCTGCAATGTCGATCCACATTGGCATTGTGATTTTTAAGGTACCACTGAGGAATCCGGCATGAAGGCCGCCAACCTTCGGACGATTGCTCTGAGATGCAACGAGTCGCCGCGGCAGCGAGCACGGGGCTCATCGGCCTGCAAGCCCGGCCAGTTCGTCCCTAGAGCCGTTAGCTAAACAAAGCGCGCGGTCCGTCCATGATTGGCTCGCCCGATTCACCAAGACTTCTTGTCGACGAAGACCGCAATGACAACAACCGCGCGATGAAGAGGCCGACGAGGAATCGACCAATCCCCAATGGTGCCGTCCGATCTCGTCACAAAGACACGAAAGAAGAATTCAACGACTTCAGCGTGAAGGGAGAAGACGAAGTTCGGCAAATGATCCACGAACAGCGCCATCGGCTGGGTAAGATCAAAGGCGATGGGTTCCCAAAGAGAAAACCGCCGCGGCCGACGAAGAGCAAGCCGGGAGAGCCCAGCCGATCAAGCGGGAGGGCGGCCAAAAGGAAAGACAAAGTTTCGCATCGGTTAACATGGTGTTCGTTTTCACCAGCCGAGTTCGGTGCTCTGAAGCCGTCGAGACACTATCGAGACGACCTAGTGAAGCTAGCAATCTCACGGACCAGGCTATCTTCGACAAATCAGGGACCAAAATCGACACTTGAAGGCCGTTGTACGTTAAAGGTTCGTCAACGGCAAGCTGATTTCCAAGATGCTAGTTGATGGGGGCTTGCAATCAACCTCATGCCTTACGCAACATTCGAAAACAAGGCAAGGGCCGAAGACACGATAAAGACCAATATGGTGCTCAAAGACTTCGCGTGCAACCCATCAGAAACCAAGGGCATCCTCAACATCGAGCTGACCATCGGCAATAAGACCATGCCCACAACATTCTTTGTCATCGACGGAAGGGGTCTTACGGCTGTTGCTCGGAAGGGACTAGATACACGCTAAGCGCTGCATTCCTTCTACGATGCATCAAAGCCTGATCCAATGGGGACGGCAACAAGATTGAGATCATGCCACCCAGGTCGAGTTAGTGTCGTCGTGCCGATTTACCGCTTTGGGAAATCGAAGGCATCGATTGTTTGTGCAGGAAAAATCGCAAGCCAATTTTCTAAATGTGTCCAATTCCACAATACGGACGATTGGAGATGACGAGCCGTAGCTGCGGCTTTGAACAATATATGGTAGAGGGCTCAAGCATCCTCGACATGGACACCACGAGGAAGATGATGGCAAGCTCGGGCAAGGTCTCACGTCGGCCGACGAATTAGAGGAAATTGACATCGGCTCGGTGACAAGCGAGGCCGACGTACATTAGCAAAAACCTGTCTCCTCATTGTAGATCCCAGCTTATTGATTTGTTAAAAGAATATAAAGATTGTTTTGCTTGGGAGTATTTCGAGATGCCCGGCCTCAGCCGATCAATAGTGGTCCATCAACTACCGATTAAGACAGGCTATCGACCGTTCAAACAGCCCCCCAAGAGGTTTAAGGCCGATATGTACGATGCAATTAAAGCCGAAATCACTCGGCTATACGATGCGGGATTCATTCGGCCTTGCCGATACGCCGAATGGGTCTCAAACATTGTCCCAGTGTTGAAGAAAACGGTAAACTTAGGGTGTGCATCGATTTCAGAGATCTGAACAAGGCAACCCCTAAGGATGTATACCCAATGTCGATAGCCGATTTGCTTGTCGATGCTGCTTCATGCCACAAAATTATCAGTTTCATGAACGGCAATGCAGGGTATAATCAAATATTTATGGCTGATGAGGACATCCACAAGACTGCTTTTCGGTGTCCCGGCGCAATCGGCTTGTACGAATGGGGTAGTAATGACATTCGGCTTGAAGAATGCTGGGGCAACGTATCAACGAGCCATGAACTACATTTTTCACGACATGATCGGCTCACTAGTAGAGATATACATTGACGACGTAGTTGTCAAGTCCGAGGAGATAGAGGGCCACATAGCCGATCCGAGACAAGTGTTAGAGTGAACGAGGAAGTATGACCTAAAGATGAATCCGCTTAAGTGTGTGTTCGGCGTATCGGTCGGGTAGTTCACGTGGGATTTTTTGTTCATGAAAGAGGAATTGAGGTTACACCAAGAAGCATAAATGCTATCAAGACAATTCAGCCTCCGAAGGACAAGAAACAACTCCAGTCATTGATCGGCAAAATAAATTTCATCGGGCAGTTCATGGCCAATCTCTCGAAAAGATGGAGCTGTTCACATCATTGCTTCGGCTAAAAGCCAATCAAGCATTCACATGGGGGCGGAGAGCAGCAAAAGGCGTTAGACAACATAAAAGATTATCGAGTTCCCTTTCGCTTTAATGCCTCCACAAAAAGGAATACCGTTTAAGTTGTACCTATCAGCCGATGACAAGTCAATCGGCTCCGTTTTAATCCAAGAGGTTGAGGGCAAAGAAAAGCCATCTTCTATCTCAAATTTGACGGTTGCTAGACGCGAAACAAGGTATTCACTGTGGAGAAGCTATGCCTATGCCTCTATTTTTCATGTACGAAGTTAAGGCATTATTTGCTATCCAACGAGTGCACACAATCTACAAAGCCGATGTAGTTAAGTACATGCTATCGGCCCCAGTCTTGAAAGGAAGAATTGGGAAGTGGATTTTGCGCTAACGAGAATTCGATCTAAGGTATCAGCACCAAGAGCGAGTCAAGGGACAAGCCATAGCCGATTTCATTATGGAGCACGAAATAATTCGATCGGCTCGGTGGAAATTATGCCTTGGACTTTGACGTTCGACGGTTCGGTTTGCACCAACGGCTACGGCATCGGCTTAGTCATTATTTCGCCCGGGGGACAAGCCGAGTTTGCTTTCGCCATCAACCCCACACTACAAACAACCAAGCCGAATACGAACCCGTCCTTAAAGGATTACATCTACTCAAGGAAATTGAGGCCGACACCATCGAAATAATGAGAGATTCTTTGTTAGTCATCGAGTCGGTTATCGGGAGAATACGAATGCAAAAACAATGTGCGATGGTCTATTATCAGCAATGCCGGGAATTAATGGACGGTTTCGGCTAGTTACTTTGAAACACATCCCCAGAGAAAGCGAGAACACGAGGCCAATGATTTAGCTCGGGGGCATCGAGGCTATGGTCGATGTTAAAAGAAATTGACATAGAGGTTGTTGCCGTTATAGCCGATGATTGGAGGTTTGAAGTTTGACTACCTCAAAATCCCTCTCAATCGGCTACAAGGAAATTACGATACAAAGCGTTAAGATATGTGTTGCTCGATGAAGATCGTACTATCGGACGATTGATGGTGTTCTACTCAAGTGTTTGGGAGCCGATCAGCCAAAGTGGCCGTCGGAGAAGTGCATGAAGAAATCTATGACACACATCAATCGGCCCACAAAATGAAGTGGTCGCCGCCGAGCGAGGGGTATTTACAGGGCGCGATCTTTGGAGGATTGTTTCAAGTATTACAAGCGCTGCCGAGATTGTCGAAGTTTGGCGCCATACAACGAGCACCAGCGTCGGATATGAACCCAATTATTAAGCCATGGCCGTTCAGAGGATGGGGCATTGACATGATCGGTCAGATCAATCCATCCTCAAGCAAAGGGCATAAATTTATTCTGGTCGCGACGGATTACTTCACAAAGTGGGTGGAGGCGATTCCCCTGAGGAAAGTGGATTCTAAGGACGCAATCGAGTTTGTCAAAGAACATACTATCTACCGATTTGGCGTTCCACAAACGATAACAACAGACCAGGGATCTATCTTCGTATCGGACGAGTTTGTTCAGTTTGTCGACGACATGGGGATCAAGCTGCTTAATTCTTCGCCGTACTACGCACGGGCCAACGGACAAGCCGAGGCCTCAAATAAAAGTTTGATTAAGTTGATTAAAAGAAAAATCTCTAAGTACCTAAACAGTGGCACAACCGATTAGCCGAATCACCGTGGGCGTATCGGATGGCATGCCACGGTCAATTCAAGTCCCTCCGTACAAGATGGTCTATGGACATGAGGCGGTGCTACCATAGGAGAGCGTCGTCGGCTCAAGGTGCATTCAGCTACGGGATCAACTTACGGCCGACGATTATTATCACCGATGGTGGACGAATCGAAGACTTAGTTTTATCTAGGATGAGGGCCTTGGAAAAGGTTACAAAGGATAAAGAACGAGTAGCCGGACATTATAATAAAAAGTTGTGCCTAAATCTTTCGAGGAAGGCGAACTCGTTTGGAAATTGATACTCCGATTGGATCTAGAGATAACAAATTCGGCAAGTGGTCACCAAATTGGGAAGGGCCTTTCAAGATCCACAAATGCATCTCTAAAGGAGCTTACATGCTAGAAGGGCTGGACGGAGAAGTATTTGGAAGGGCTCTTAATGGAAAATACCTAAAGAAATACTACCCAAGCGTATGGATCAACTCGTGATTCGGCTCTGGTTGCTTAGCCGATCTACGACAGCCGATGTCTTGCTTCAATAAGGCATCGCCTTTAGGCATTTTTATGCAACATTTTTCCCAAGTCTTCCACGATCGGCTAATGATTGGCCGATAGCGACGGTAATGATGCGCGAATGGCTCGAATTCATAATTTTGTCAACACCGAAGCTATCAACAAAATTTGGGGGCATATACATACATGAGCCGATTGCAAAATTGGGCGTCAAAAATTTTTAAACTTTTATGCTTCGTAATCGGCGGTCCGTATAAAAGCGTTTGAAGTGATTTGGATCGATGGCCGTGATTCAAGTGTTAACATCGACGGTTGTGTTGTGGTCTCGGAATCGGCGAATGCGACGCGATACGGACGGCTAGGGCCGATTTCAGCATAAGCAATTCAAGATACTACGTGCGGCTGAAGCTGATCTCATCCACGAGCACAGCTGCAAAAGATTGATAGACTATACTACACAAAAGTTAAAGCCGATTACAAAGTTCGAGCAAGTTGATCAAGTTTCAAACCCATTACAAAAGTTTGACAAATAAATTACAGGAGGCGGTATCCAATTTCATAATGTTAAAATGTTACAAGCTCATTGTTTCAAGAAATCGGCTATGGCCGACAACGCCGTCCACTTTGATCTGGTCTATCTCCTCAATGGCCACGACATTGTCGGCCTCGCACCCAGCCACCGGCAGGATGCCCTTCACTGAGTCCCGTAGATGTGCCACAGCCGCCTTGATACTTTGGCGTTGAGCTTCGATTTCGGCTGGCAAGCTGGCAAGGTACTCCTTGTGGACATTGATCTCGTTCGTGACTTGAACGAGATCGGCCATCAGCTGATCTTGGCGTGCGAGGAGTTGCTCAAGCTTGGCTGCCGGCTCAGTCTTTAGGCGGTCGAGGCGGCTTCGGCTCTCAATGGCATCCTTGTTCGACGGAGGGTGGCCGATCGCGTCCGGTTCTCGCGACGATCGGCTATCCACTGCCGTGCCCATTCATACTTGAGTTGGTGGGCTTCCATGAAGGTGCCCGGCACAATGGTGTCGGCTAGAGCTTTCGGCAACTGGCCTTGAATTTCCTTGAAGTGCGCGCGTATTGAACCGCTGTCGACCACCAGCATATCCAGCGAGGCCTCCAGCCGGTTGCCGATGTCGGCTAGGGTGGCCCTCAGGTCCTCGACCGGCGTCACCAACGCCTCCTCACCGATTTCGCCGGACTCCCGAACTTCGACAAGTCAAAGTTGAGGAGGTTGGCTATGTTCCGCAAAGAGGAAGATGATCGTAAGATATTGAGCCGAGTAGAGCCGATCATCAGATTCAGTCGGCTTACCGTGGGCACCGAGGTCGGAGCAGTCGGCTCGGCTGGTTCGCCGCCTGCATCCGTCGGGGCCTCTTCGTCGCCGTCGTTGCCGCCGCCCGCGGCAGTCACAATGTGCTCGCTGGACGCCTGGGAGGCAACCGACGGAGATCGTGGGGGCTGCAAAAGAAGATTTAGCGGTCGAGTCGGCTAATTTCTACAAATCAAGTTGCAAGAGACGATTGCCGATGGCACGTGACGAGGAGTGTGGCCGGCCAATTTCTTGACCTGAAAAAAATTGTTCAGTCAGATGCAAGTGATACCATCGTAAAGCCGAATTTGGTGAAGTGAGGGCTTATCGGCCGATTTTTCGCTGGGGGACTTGGGACCGGCGGGACATCGGCTGGAGCGTTGATGGACTCATGGCTCGAGCTCCTAGGTTTGGCCGCCGCTCCAACAGCCGCCGGCATTTCCGCCGGCGCGACGACGTCGAGGAACCGCGCGATCGCTGTGTCCAAGGAGGGAGGCTATCGGCCGGCACGCGGCTTCTTCTCTTCGCTTCTTGGGGCCGGTGCGGTCGATGGCTGTATGAGTGGTGCAGCCCTTTTCTTCTGGGCAATCAGCTCGCGCACTTGCCCTCACAGCAACGACGCCAGCTTCGGCGCTCCCGAGCCTATGGCCGACGGAGCGAGGCCGCCCCCATCCAGAACACCTAGACGGTATTCGATGGGGTGCCCGGAGTCGCTCACCGTCGGCCGCTCCATCTCCGTCTCCTGCAAACCAGAGGGTGAATGTTAATTGGCTATATCAGCCCGATGACAAGAAGAGGAAAATCATTTGGAATTTGAAGCTTACCGAAGGGATTTCTTCGAGCGGAGCAGATCGACGTAATGAGATGACCGGTGGAAGATGTGTCGTTTGATTTCGGCCCACCATTACTCGTAGGCCGCGCTTTCCCGAGCGCCGTGGTCATCACGCCGATGTCGCCGAGGGGAGGGCCGGCTATATTCAGTAGCCGATGCATTATCAAATCTTGGCTCACCACTCCCTTCGTTTCAATCTTATCGGCATAATAAAAGCCGATGCGCAATTGCCCAAGACCAAACTGTCTCGCCGCCGACACCGGTAATAGAACTCATAGCTTTTGGCCACCGATCGGCCTGGTGGATCCGGTCGGCAAGATGCGGGGGACAGAGCGCCGATGAACAGCTCCTGCACCTCGGTTTGTCGGTTGAGTTAATGTCCTCCCTGTTGAAATCGACCGCAACTCGAACAACTCCCTGTCCCGGTAAAAGTACCAAGCACGGTTCTCGCGAGACAACCCATCGTAGAGGGCAATGAACCATTCGGCCGCAGGTCGGCCTATTGCCTTGAGCTCCGCATGAGCGCCTACGCTCCGTAGCTCATGCACCCGTTGGTGGTGATCCGGTTGTCGTCCTCGTCTTTGATCGGCTCCAGCCTTGGGAAGACGACCTCGGTCAGGGGCAGCCGACCGACTATTTTCGCATTGCCGGCACTGACCGGATCCGTAAGAACCACCGAGGCCGCCGATGTTGATTGGGGCATTGGCGGCTATCTTTGCGGCGACCTCGATGCAAGATTCGATACAAGTAGCCGAGGAGGTGCTTCCCCAAGACAAGCTCGCCCCGTCGGCCAGATTTCGGCTACGACCTGCCAGTTGGCGGTCGGCCCGTAGCTCGATCCAAAGAATAAGAATTTTTCAAGCCACATCATCAAAAATGCGGTGTGCTCCCTGTGGCTGACTGGTCCGTCCTTCATGTTCTGGGCGATGAAGTCGCTCCACCCGCCGATGGCCTTGGTCTTGAACCGATGTTGCCCTTTCGGCTCGGGTTGTTGGGGTTAGCCGGCCTGGATGTCCAGCCCGGTCGTCATGTACATGTCGGCCAATGTGACTATCATCGGCCCTTGCCGGAAGATGAAGGCGTTGAAGCTATCATTCCAAAAATATGTTGCAGCCGATAGAAGTGGCTCGTCCTTTTCCATGCTAGCAATAGACAGAGCCAGGCATTGGGCGATCCCAGTTTCCTCCCAATGAGTGTACTTGGCCGACCGCACCCTCTTGTACCATTCGACCTAGGCGGCGTCGGTGGTCGGCCATGATTTGAAGGTCCCGTTCCAGTGGACGAGGGATGGTTTGTTGGTACTGAAGGGAATCCTGTTGGTCTCGGTCATGATAACATCGGCTGGATCGGTGTTGCCGATGGGGTCGAGAAAGTACCTCTGTGCTTGGGTCAGATTGGGGATGATTACTTGATGTGATAGGTGCTACAGTGTGAAGGAAAGAAATTCTAATCAGGAATGGCTGAACGCTACAGTTTGAAAGGGGAAAAGTGCTGATCAAAAATGGTTGAAAGCAAGATGGATGCAACATGGCTTGAGAAGTAAATCCGAGTGAAAAAGAGTTCTGGGTCAACGGGTGTACCTCAGGGAACTCGATGATGGCGGTGACTGGTGCGGCGGCGATGGTCGGTGGGGCGGCAACAGCTGGTGCGGCGGCGGTGGCGGTGCCACGGAGGTGCTTGACGTGGCGGCGGTGGAAGCCATTGGAGTTGTTGGGGGTGAAGATGAAGTTTGATTCGCGAAGGGCGTTGAGATTTGACGGACGCCGGTGAACTGCCGGAGAGGAGAGAGGAAGTGAAAGCTTGTGCGCGAAGGGTTTTGAGTGCGCTTTGAAAGGCATAGTTTTTCGGCCGAGGCAAATGGCTATTTAAGATCTCATTCTTGTCGGACGTTATTAGCCGAAATCGGCCCGTTATGCTAACAATGGCCGATTTCCAGTGCTACGCACACCTAGTTCTAGAATGATATCTTTTCATAAGAACCATCGGAGTATTAGCCGATCCATTGTTAGCTTTCCAGTATCGACTAGGTTATCAATACATTTATTCATTATCCCTTGTTGTATCTAGGTCAAACGGCTAATGCTGTCTCGGTATCACCGATCCATTCCAGTCGCTTGGTTTAAATGTATTTTGGGATAACGAATGTATGTCCATGGATTCCCTTAGCCGATCTAGTGAGGATCTAACCTAACACTTAACGCTTCTCTCTTTGTTTTTCTTGTTGGTTAACAGATCAAACCAGGGCACGCTACGCACGACACGAGGCAGTAGAAGGACACCTGCCGAGTCAAGCGAGATCTCCCAGGCCAGCACGTGAGAGAAATTTCGTCAACACGGTCATACGCACACGGCCGACCGCTTCACAGTCCGAAGTGCAGCAACTCCGGGTGAGAAATTTTCGGTTTTATGCTCAACTCATTGATATTTACTGACTGTTTGCTTCGCTTTGTAACATTGAAATGGAATATTGTAGGACGAGTTGGAAGAGGAGAGAAGGAAACGACGGGTTAGAAATTTCTTTTTTTGCTCAATTCATTAATATTTACTGATTGTTTGCTTCGCTTTGCAACATTGGGATGGAATATTGTAGGACGAGTTGGAACAGGAGAGAAGTAAACGGCGGGAGATTGAGATGAGGATGACTGAGATGTATAGCTACGTGCAAACAATCAGTCAGAATATGGGTATTCCTATGTTACCGCCACAGCTTGTGGTATTCACTCCTCCACAGCCTGTTGTAGGCACTCCGGTCAGTCACTTGAAAACCTCATATGTTCTTTTCTTATTACCGAATGACATTCTCGTGACAACCGATATCGAAGCCTTTTTATTTTGTGCAGCCTCAGTCGGCGGCATCGAATAACCCCACCACTGACCACGGAGGTTCGCCGCCGTTTCCACCTCGGTAAAATATGTTTCACTTGTGATTGTGTTCAAAACTAGAATATCTAAATGTGGATTGTGGACTATGTTTAGCTACTGTGGATTGTGCTAGCTTGTGATAACAGAGTGTGGATTATATTTATGTTTTCTGAATGTGAATTGTGGATGCGATTATGGCTATGATTGTGGGATTATGGATGTTGATGTTGTGGGATTGTGGTTGTGGATGTTGTTGAGCGATTGTGGTTGTGGATTGATACTTGGGGTATGCAAATGTGATGCTGTGATGTTTGTTTTGAATTTTTGTGAAATATGTCACCAAACAAAATAAAATGGGCAAAAATAGCCACTTTGTCGAGTGTTACACTCGGCAAAGAGCATCTTTGCCGAGTTTATTGGGCTAAACACTCGGCAAAATGGCTAAACAGGGGTTAAGGGAACACACTTTGCCGAGAGTTAAAGGTTCGTCGAGTGTATTTGTAAAAGCACTCGGCGAAGGTGTCATCTTCGCCGAGTGTATTTACAAATGCACTCAACGAAGGTGCCTCTTCGCTGAGTGCTTTTACAAATACACTCGGCGAAGATGCAACCTTCGCCGAGTGTTTTGGCTCTGGCAAAAGTAAAAATTTCACCGAGTGTTTTCCTAAAACACTCGGCGAAATAGTCCGTCACCGTCCAGCCATCTAACGTGTACCTTTTTTGCCAAGTGCCGCTCCGGCACTTGACAAAGTTATGCTGCCGAGTGCCCGATGAAAAACACTCGGCAAAGATCTCTTTGCCGACCAAAAGTTCGCCGTGTGAGCTATGTCGCGTGCAACAATCGGCGAAGTTTTCGCGAGTACCCCGGGCAATCGGCAAACTAGGGATCTCCCGTAGTGAGGACCTAAATTCTGTAAAAAGAGCTCTTACAATCTAGTCATTGGATTAAAATATCTATGTGATATCAACTATTTGATCAATGTTTTTCATTGAAAGAGTTCTAACTTTCATTGTGGGGCATAGACAGTTAAAATCTCACTGGCTACACTAAATGATACAAAAGAGTTGTTATGTTTATCCATTTCATCAAATTGTGATAGATGTTAGATCGAAGCGCCTATATGGTCTCAACCATCATAGCAATGTTGAGTTCTAAAGTCCTATAACACATGGGTACATATAGTTAAAATCATCGTTAATTTGTTGTTAACTACCACGACACAGTCAGTCAACCCCAATGTTACTGATATATCATTTGTGTTTGACTACTCGATCTCTATGGTCCAGTTTGGTATTTTAGTCATGGGACTAAAGATTAGTCTCTGGACTAAAAATTTTAGTCTCATCTTGTTTGGTTGCAGGGACTAAAAGAGACTAAAACTCATTAATTACACTATATAAAGACCATTGTTGAAACTTGGTTTCGGCAATATAATTTTTGGGGTCGCAGTCGAGATCGCCAAGCACAATGGGTTAGAAGAAGAAGAAGATTTAGACAGGTTCAGGCCCTCTCGAGAGGTAATACCCTACTCCTGTTTCGGTGGATTCGATCCGCCGAGTGTCTTTATTGATCTCGTGTGTCTAAAGCTCTTGCTTGTGAAATCGTATCTCAGATCATATCCCTCAAGGGACGCCCCTTACCCCCCTTATATAGTCTTGGGAGGAGGACTTACAGATCGGAAACCCTATCTTATTCTAAGTTGGTTTCCTCAATCTTACCAAACCGTGACTATAGGCCGATTGCCTTATCTCTATCGGCAATCGTAACACCCAAGTCAAGTTCGGCTTACAGATATGACAAGCGCAATCTATCCCTACCTCCAGTCGGATAAGCTTGCTATGTATATACCCGATTGCCACAATCTCCACAACCATGTTACCCTTATTCATTCGCACCTCATTCGCGCTGCGGGAGAGAGAAGGGCATCCACTGGAAAATAAAATTTTAGTCCCAATTAGTACCTCCAAGAGGGACTAATGGATTAATGGTATTTTAGTCCCTTTTAGTCCCTCCTGTTTGGGATTTTAGGGACTAAAAGTGACTAAAATGGATGGATAAAGATTTTAGTCCCTAAACCAAACAACACCTATGTATATAAAGCATGGTGAGGGTAAGGGCATTGTGGAGATTATGGTAATCGGGTATCCACATGGCAAGCTTATGCGACTGGAGGTAGGGATAGATTGTGCCTACCAAATATGTAAACCAAATATGACTTGGGTGTTACGTTGCTGGTTGAGATAAGGCGGCGGCCTATAGTCACGGTTTGGTAAGATTGAGGAAACCGACTTAGAGTAAGATAGGGTTTCCGATCTCGTAAGCCCGCCTCCCAAGACTATATAAGCGGCGCGCCAAGACCGACCCGACAGGAGGGACGACAAGCAGGCGGGAGGAAGCCAGAATCCTAAGAAGGATAACGGCAACAACAACCAGGCCCAAAAGGACCGCAAGCGCCGACCCGAAGAACTAGTTGCCGCAACCTCAAACTCCCAACACTGCCCCCGAGTCGCGGCCTATGACGCCATCATGAATGCTTAGTGCACGCACCATCCCAATCATAAGCACGCGGCTAAGGACTGCTTTATTTATAAACAGTTCGCCGAGCAATATGCGGCACAGCTCAACAAGAAGCCGACTGATGAAGCCGGTCCATCGGGCGCCAAGAAGAACAACGCGGCTGAGAATGCCGAGCCTTTTCAAGACCCCGTGGGCGAGCTAAACCACATCTTCGGGGGGCCGCTAGCCTATGAATCCAAGAGAAAACAGAAGCTAACTGACCGAGAGGTCAACGCGGTGCAACCCAAGGTCCCACAGTACCTACGATGGTCAGAGGTGGCCATCACTTTTGACCGCTCGGATCATCCCGACCGAGTGGTCCACCCGGGGCGCTATCCACTCGTCTTGGACCCGGTGGTCCGCAACATCAAGCTCAAGCATGTCCTCATCGATGTGGGGCAGCGCCCTCAACATTCTGTTTGCCAAGACCTTGGATGAGATGCAGATCCCGAGGGCCGAACTGAAGGCAAGCTCAGCCCCCTTCCACGGAGTTATTCCGGGGCTGTCTTCTACACCACTCGGACACATCGCCCTTCCGATCACCTTCGGAGTTTGAGAGAATTTCCGGATGGAGAACGTTACTTTTGAGGTGGCCGACTTCGAAACGGCCTACCACGCCATCATCGGAAGGCCCGCACTCGCCAAGTTCATGGCGATACCCCACTATACCTACCTCTGCATGAAGATGCCGGGTCCCAACGGCGTCATCACTCTTCGCAGCGACGTGAAGCAAGCCTTCACCTGCGACAAGGAGAGCTACGACATGGCCCAATCTCGCGAGAGATCGCGTGGCTAGCAAGAAATCCGATTAGCCGCATCGACTTCGAGAGGGTGAAATCCCCGCGAAGAAGATAGCCAAATCGGGAGCGCGACGCCAAGACCAAGAAGATCTCCTCGATCCTTCGGATCCCTCGCTACCGCATGTAATGGCGCGAACTAGATCCCAAATAGGAAAGTGCACTCGTCACCTTCCTCCAAAATAATAAAGATGTTTTTGCTTGGAAACCATCGATATGCCTGGAATTCCTAGGGAGGTGATCGAGCACTCTTTACACGTCAAAGATGACGCAAAGCCGATCAAACAACGACTACGCAGATTCGCGCAGGATCGAAAAGATGCCATCAAGGAAGAGCTCACAAAGCTCTTAGCCGTCGGTTTTATCAAGGAAGTTTTACATCCCGACTGGTTAGCCAACCCAGTTCTGGTCCGGAAAAAGACGGGGCAATGGCGCATGTGCGTTGACTACATCGACCTCAACAAAGCCTGCCCCAAAGATCCATTCGGGCTGCCTCGCATCGACCAAGTCGTAGATTCAACAGCCGGCTGCCAACTCTTGAGCTTTTTGGACTGTTACTCGGGCTATCACCAAATCAGCTTGAAGGAATCCGACTGCCTGAAGACATCGTTCATCACGCCGTTTGGAGCCTACTGCTATATCACAATGCCTTTCGGCCTGAAGAACGCCGGGGCCACATACCAACGCATGATCCAGAGGTGTTTTCAGACGCAGATCGGGAAGAACGTGGAAGCTTATGTTGACGATGTTGTCATCAAGACCAAGCAGAAAGAAGACCTGATTGCCGACCTGGAAGAAACCTTCGCAAATATTCGGGCCTTCAGAATGAAGTTGAACCCGGAGAAGTGCACTTTCGGCGTTTCATCAGGCAAACTGCTCGGCTTCATGGTGTCACATCACGGCATTGAAGCCAATCCAGAAAAGATCAACACTATCTTGAATATGAAGCCCCCGAGTAACCAGAAGGATGTCCAGAAGCTCACTGGTTGCATGGCGGCGCTAAGCCGATTCATCTCTCGACTCGGCGAACGAGGAATGCCCTTCTTCAGATTGCTAAAGAAAACGGACGACTTCCAATGGACCATGGAAGCCCACAAGGCCTTTGAAGATTTTAAAGAATTCCTTACGACGCCGCCCGTCCTAGCCTCACCTCAGCCCCAGGAGCCCCTGCTGTTGTACGTTTCAGCCACTCACCAAGTGGTTAGTACGGTCCTCGTGGTCGAACGCGAAGAAGAAGGGCGGGTCCAGAAGACTCAGAGGCCGATCTACTTCGTTAGCGAAGTGCTGGCAAGAGCCAAAATCTGCTACCCACAGGTACAAAAATTGCTATATGATGTTCTGATAACCGCGAGGAAATTGACACACTATTTTCAGGGTCACTCGGTCACCATCGTCACTTCCTTTCCACTCGGCGATGTCATCCACAACCGGGAGGCAACTGGGCGCATCGCAAAGTGGGCCACAGGCGATGCCGCTGGAGTTTAACTTTTAAGGCGAGGACGTCTGTAAAGTCACAAGCCCTGGCGGACTTCTTGGCCGAGTGGATCGAACAGCAAGAAGACCTACCTCGGGAAGACCTCCAATATTGGACCATGCACTTCGACGGATCCAAGAGGATCACCGGCTTGGGAGCAGGAGTTGTGATGATCTCCCCGACTGGGGAAAGGCTAAGATACGTCCTCCACCTCCACTTCTCCGCCTCACATAACGTCGCTGAGTACGAAGCCCTGCTACATGGACTGTGGCTCGCAGTTTCACTCGGGATACGTTGGCTCGTCGTGAAAGGGGATTCCCAGCTAGTCGTCAACCAAGTAATGAAAGACTGGTCCTGTCTAAACGACACCATGGAGGCCTACCGACAGGAGGTCCGCAAACTTGAAGACAAATTTGATGGACTCGAGCTATCACACGTCCTAAGACACAACAACGAAGCAGCTGACGAGTTGGCGCAGTTCGGGTCCAAGCGAGAAGCCGCCCCAACAGACGTTTTTGTTGAGCACCTTTATGAGCCAACTGTTGCGGCAAAACCAACTCCCAACGAACAAGCTGCAAACGAAGTCGCCATGATTGACGCCGACTGGAGGACACCACTCATCAAATTTTTAACACAGCAAGAGCTGCCGGAAGACCGGGATGAGGCAGAACGTGTCCGACATCGTTGCCAAGCTTACGTCATGGTTGACTTCGATCTGTACAAGAGAAGTCCCTCCGGAGTCCTGATGAGATGCATCACACCCGAAGAAGGACGACAGCTACTCCAAGACATCCACTCGGGCATATGCGGAAGTCACGCGGCCGCACGCACCTTGGTGGGCAAAGCTTACAAACAAGGCTTTTTCTGGCTTACCGCGGTCTCAGACGCGGACAAAGTGGTGCGAACACGTGAAGGTTGCCAATTCTTCGCCGACGAGCCATGTCCTGCCCAAGAGCTACAAACAATCCCATTATCCTGGCCGTTTGTAGTATGGGGCTTAGACATGGTCGGCCCCTTCAAGAAGGCTCCAGGAGGATTCACGCACTTATTTGTCGCAATCGACAAGTTCTCCAAATGGATCGAGGCTAAACCGGTTGCCACAATTACTGCTGACAAGGCACGGGACTTCATCCTCAACATTGTGCACCGGTTCGGCATCCCAAACGAATTATAACCGACAATGGGACCCAATTCACGGGAGGCGTCTTCAAAGAATTGCGAAGACTTTGGGATCAAAATCGCTATGCATCGGTCGCACATCCCAAAAGCAATGGACAAGTCGAGCGTGCCAACGGCATGGTCCTTTAAGGCATCAAGGCTGTGTGTTTGACCGTTTAAATCCTTGTGCCAGGCAAGTGGGTTCAAGAGCTCCCCTCGGTTCTATGGTCCTGCGGACCACGCCCGGTCGGGCTACCACCAAACTCCTTTCTTTTTGGTTTATGGCGTAGAAGCCATGTTGCCAAATGAGATGAAGTATGAATCCCTCCGAGTCCGCAGCTTCAACAATGAACGCTACGACCCGGCCGAGTGGATGACCTCACCCGACCGGAAGAGGCCCGAGAGGCAGCCCTCATCCAGTTGGCAAAATATCTTCAAGGGCTCAGACGATACCACAGTCGCAACGTTCGAGCACGAGCTTTCATCGTTGGCGATTTGGTTCTACGCAAGATTCAGACCACCAAGGACCGTCACAAGTTATCCCCTTATGGGAAGGACCGTACATCATTGCTTGAGGTGACTCGGCAGTGTGCATATCGGTTAAAACGTGAAGACGGATCTATGGTGGAGAATTCCTGGAACATCGAGCATCTTCGACGATTCTATGCTTAAATTGACTTAGGTTTCAAGTTTCCTCTTGACTGCCAACCTCAAGCAAGATGACTTCTTGAGTTAGGAGTCGAGGGCTATACATATGTCAATAAAGCATGGTTTTTTGTTTCAACTTTGTGTGTATTTGGTTTATCATTGTTTAATGTTCCTTGATTCGAGTTCGGTGTTTAAGGACGAGAATTTTTGATGACCTAATCGAGCTTAGGCTTGGTGACGATCGGACGAAAATTACTTTAGAAATTTTACATAAAAACTCGGATCAAGGCATTAACATAAATAAGCTAAATATTCACAAAGTTTACATCGAAAGTTGCATACAATGTTTACAAGACAATTAAGGCCGGAAGTTGTTTACTACATCAATAGAAATTTTCTTGGCCGACTCCGCGCATCACCGATCATGTCCAGGGCTTGCTCATCGAGGTGCCGTCGCGCCTTCCCCGGCGAGTTGACGTCCACCCGGGGTAGAGGGATTTGGTCCGTGCAAGAGCAAGGCCGCCCCATGGTAGCGGCCTCGGCGATGTTGGCCAAGTATTGGTCGGGGCTCTCCGCGGCTTGTCGAAGATCTCGGCCAGGTCCAGTGAGCTAGCCCCGACTCACGATGAAATAAAAACAGCGGGATCGGTGTTGCTGCGTTTGCGACATCTTCTCTGACCTGTCCGGCTTGTTTGACCCTCTCAAGCAGAACGTCGTATTGAGCTCGGGTCTTCACTTTGTAAGCCGAGAAAGACATATGATTACACGAGCTTTCGGAGACAAAGCGGTTCAACGAATATTGTTTTGAAGGAGCTCACCTTCGAACTCGGCCTCCGCTCGATCTTGCCGAGGCCGATTGCCTCCAGGTGGACTTGGAGCGAGTGGACCTCCGACGAATTTTCTACAAACAAGAAAGGCTATCAGCAACCAGGATCAACACGAAACCATAAAGAGACCGAGAGGGTTAAGCTTACTCCCGATCGAACCCCTGGAGGTCGAGGTTTTCTTCCCTGAGTTCGGCTATTTCCCTCCTCAGGGCTGCCTTCCTCAACGCGGCCTCTTCTCGAGTGGTCTTCAACTTTTGCTGGACGTCCTCCAGGGAGTTTAGATGCGGGACCAACTTCTCGAGCGCCTCGGACTTGGCCATTGATCGGCAATATTCCTTCGCACGCGCTGAAACCGAAGTTGGCCGACTAAAAGGAAATGATGATGCAACAATAGAAAAGGGCCAAGGCTTACATTGAGTAGCTGAGTCGCCTCATTCGGCCGTTGACAAGGGCATCCCTTTCCTCGCTCTCCGCTTGCTTATCTAGGATGATGCCTTGCCTCGGCCTTCGAATCCCGCCACTCGATCTTGATCGGGGCACCCGTTTCAAGACGCAACTGGGGATCTCCTCTACCGTGGTTGATGGATCGGGAGGAACAGATGAAGATAAGAAAGAGTTAAACTGAAGATTAAAGATGAATTTTCAATTCAAGACTTACCGCTTCGGTGGCGAACCCTTGACCGGAGCACCACTGGTCTTTTCCTTCGACTTTTCACCGGCGGGTCTTGATCGGGGCCTTGAGCTACGGTCGGTGGCTTCTGGCGGCGACGGTTTCCGTCAGGATGTCCTGGCGGCGGTCGGGGCTCCCTCCTTGGGATGTCTTTGCTTGGAGCGAGGCTTTCTACCCGGAGCGCTCTCGCTCGGGAGAGGGCTCCGGGGTTTTGGTTCCACGAGCTTGGATGCCTCGGACGCGGCGGCTGGAGTTGGCCCTTCACTCTTCCTGGCAGGATCTATATCTTGGGGCCTCCTGCCAAACGAACGACGCGAGCAGTCAGAATGGGGGCAAAGAAATTTTCAACAAAGAGCTTAACTTCAGTCATAAGGCGTACCTGGACGATCGGTGGATCTTCGGCGCCACCTTCGGTGACGGCCTTGGAGGGTTTGCTTCGGCTGGAGGGCCTGGGACATCATCGTCCGAGTCATCAATGACGAGCCTCCTCTTGCTTGCCTGTTTGCTGATGTCTCGGGGCTGCCCTTTTCCCGGCTGGATCGCTCTGGATCTTCACTCCACCGGTCGGCTTCTTGGCAGGGCGAAGCGGCACGTCATCATGAGGAACTTTGTATGGTTTTGAGATAATGGAGGCATTTTCTGCAGAAGAAAAATTCTCACAATACTAAGAGGTACGACATCAAGATTGCAAGACAAGTAAAAAGAGTTCGCCGCTTACGGAGGAGAGAGGTCGACGAGACCGCGAGGGGAGGACTGGCAGCATGAGGCTGCGTTCGACCGCAATTCCAGTCGAGAATACCTTGTACATCCGGATTTTCAGGATCTCAAAGCTGAGGGAGTCACGGTCTTCCTGATTGGGGTCCCTCTCGCCCTCGTACTCGAAGGCTGGCTTCGATCGCTCCTTAATCGGTGCCGGTCGGCTCTTGATGAAATGTCGAGTGATTTGTTCGCCGCAAGACCTTTCTGCTTCATCTCCAAGATCTTCGCTAGCGTTTGTTGGCTTCATCCCAATCTTGGGCTACGGCACAGTGCTCCAAGTATGCTTAGGCACGGGGGAAGGCCAACAAAGTTTGGCAGCGGATTCAAGATTGCTAATATAGAACCGCTCGCATGCCACCCTTGTTGGAGGATTTCAAGGGAAGAGAAAAGTACTCCTTGCGGAGGGATCCGCGGAGTTGAAAACTGCTCCACCAACGACGCATGGATGGTCCTTATTCGGATGCGGTTTGAGGTAAAACATGCGACGAAAGAGTTGGAAGTGGGGAAGAATGCCAAGGAAGGCTTCACACACGTGGATGAAAAGAGCGATGTGAAGCATGGAGTTGGGATTCAGATGATAGAGCCGAAGGCCATAATAATTGAGAAGTCCCCTAAAGAACTCGGAAGTGAGGAGGCTAAATCCACAGTAAAAGAAAGAAGTAAAGACGACGAGCTCACCGGTGTTCAGAGTGGGAAACTCCTCACCCGCCGCCGGGCGCCAGCCCACGATCTCCTTGGGAGGGAGCACTCCGTGCTTCACCATCTCCTTGAGGGTGGATTCCCTCACATCCGAAGTGGCCCATTGCTGAAAAGGGATTTTCCTCTAATCCGCCATGAATGTGGTGTGTGTGTGAGCAGATCGGCTTGAAGGATGGGGATTTGAGATGGGGCTTTGAGAAGTTGGATGCGGAGGCTAGCTAGGAGCGAAGCACAAGCTTCTAGATCGATGGATTGGGCGCGCGCAAGGGCTTAGGGTTCTCCGCTGTGCGCTGGTGAACAGTGTTGCGATTGGGGAATTTCTTAGGGAAGATGAAGTGGCGGGGATGACCTCGAGGCTTTGTATAAAGATTTGAGGGTTGTGCTAGGTTTTTCTCGAGATTGGGCCGAGCCCATGAGATACCTGCGGCCCAGCTAAGGTGTGGCCTGACGCGTGTCCTTAGGGACTTAAGTGGATGAACTTAAGCAGATTTGCTTTGGCAATATGCACGTGTCTGAGTGCCCTATGCCTTTGGAAATCCTTTCATACCGCGGTTTGCTTGACTTCATGAGAAGATTAGCACGATGCAATTTGAGAGGTGACCAACAGCTAAGCTTTTTATAGCTGCCTTGATGACAGGGGCTGTTTGGTTCTTTAGCATTTGATTGGATGACTATATCAATGCTATTTTTCCACCTTGGTAAAGATCTTTTATAGATTGAGACCAGTATTATGACAAGAGCTATTTAATAACTTGGTCGTACTTTTCAGATGACTGACAAACTTGTTTACCCTTGAGAGATAAATAAAATATTTGATCCGAGATGACTCGGGTAGATCCACTCGGATGAGCGTGAGCTTACTGAGTGCTTTTTCACCCATGAGGGTTGATTGAGTTATTTGTTCTGAGATGACTTGGGCAAATTCAATTCGGACGAGCGTGAGCTTGCTGAGTGATGAGATTTTTTGTGATTGCTTTAGCATGAGCTAAGCGTTTATATGAGGATGATTCTTTATGGTTCTTGATTGTATGTTTGGTCTATTTTTGGCTAATCACACAGTCGGGGGCTATATTTAGTTAGGTACATCAAGAGATGCACCTAGACATTTATTTTCGAGGATTTTTTTGGATATTTTCCAGCCCTTCACAGTCTTTGGAGCCACTCGGGAGATTCAGGCAGAGATAATGGAATCACTCGGCGCCAGAAGCACTCGGCCAAAGAGTTGTTTGGCTGTGTACTATCTTGGTTCGAGGCTGAGTTATCTCGTCGACTGCAAAGGACTCGGGGCTACTGTGAAGATTATGGCAATCGGGTATCCACATGGCAAGCTTATGTGACTGGAGGTAGGGATAGATTGCGCCTACCAAATATATAAACCAAATATGACTTGGGTGTTACGTTGCCGATTGAGATAAGACAGCGCCTATAGTCACGGTTTGGTAAGATTGAGGAAACCGACTTAGAGTAAAATAGGGTTTCCGATCTGTAAGCCCGCCTCCCAAGACTATATAAGGGGGGTAAGGGGCGTCCCTTGAGGGATATCAGAAGTTAGATCAACTTTCAGCTTTGGACACACGAGATCACCAGATCAATAAAGACACTCGGCGGATCGAATCCCCGAAACAGGAGTAGGGTATTACCTCACGAGAGGGCCTGAACTGTCTAAACCTTGTTTTCCACCTAACCCATTGTGCTTGGCGATCTTGACTGCACCCCCAAATTTCTATTGCCGAAACCAAGTTTCGAGATCTCCAACAAACTCCTTAAAAATGGCTCCTTAAAATTATAATGTAAGGAGGTAGCTAAATAATTTAGCAAGAAGAACACTCCTTTTTCTAACGAATAACAAAAAATGGCTTCCTATTTTAAAATAAACCTGCCACGTCACATGTTCTCAACCAACCAACATTCTGATGTTATGGGCTCTGACCTGCCGTTGCATCTGCCCGATGGCCTACGATCGAACACGCGACCATTCTTCTCCCTCCTAAAGAATGCGACACTTATTCCCCTGCGGCCGAATGCATTGCATCTACTCCCTCCTGTTGCAATTCTTGATTGCCTGGTTGTTGCGGCAAAGATTGATTTGCCTGTGGACATGCAGGAGTTCTTTCCAGTGGCAAATTCTGTCCAGCCAGCGACAAAGATTGATTTGCCTGGTTGCTGCTTGCCGGATGGCTGCTGGTCTAGGGTTTGTTCTGGCAGGGATTTTTTCTGGTCTGTCCAGCCGGCGGCAAACATTTGACAGGGATTTTTTCTGTGCACATGCAGGAGCTCGCGCAGGAGCGGGAAAGCTGCGGGAGAGGGCGGGCGGCACCGACGAAGGAGAGCTCCAGATGGGGAAAAAGACGGCAGCGCGGTGGGCAGGGAAATCGCGTGCGGCGCGAGCCGCGGGAGACGCGCGGAGTTTTCACCGCGTGGCGCGAGAGGAGGAATGGCACGTGATGGGGAGGCAAGCGGCTCCCTGGATCAAGAGAGCAAGGAAAGAGATTTGAGCAGATCCTTATTATTAGGATAGGTTTAAGGAGCTCTTTGGACCATGATTTTTAATAAACCTCCTTAAATAAAGCTTCAAGGAGCTCTTTGGAGATGCTCTAAGTGGTTTTAGTGAGCATAAAAGTGGAGTAGGTTTTTGAAATGCGATTGCTATTGATTACCACCCACTAGTAGTTTCATTGATATTTTCTTGGTTACGATAAAAGCACGTGAAATTCAAATAGATGATGAACAACTACAACTGTTCCTATATGTCACCATTGACTATAACCGTTTTACCTTTCACCACTAACAAAATATAGCTTTAAGTAGTTAAACTATGACAATGAAAGGTAATGCTTTATGTTTAGGGTGCAACACACTTTTATAATATATCATATTTTAAGTATTTATCTTTTAAAAAACAAGCAACCAAATTTTAGATATAAACAGCATCCGATGACATGTATTTGGAAACGTAGAGAGTAGTTTATTTTTACAAATAAAATTTCTTTACTAAAGAAACTAACAGTGACACTAGTGGTGAATATGCCACATCCACCACTCGGAGTTGGTGTCTTGTTGAGATATGTTCATCTATGTGGTTTTTAATAATATAAGTTATAGTTTAATGTTTTTAAAGCAAGTCATAGCTAATATTTAGTAGTGAACTACTCATAAACTTTTAAACTTCAAATTCATGATATCTAGAATCCATTAATTATAAAATGATTGGTATTTGGCTAATAAGATGGCACTTCCTTCATCTAAAAAGTTTTAGTCCTTGACACAAATATTGAGGAGATGAGTAAAATGACTTTTGTTGCCTTCTTGGGTTAGGTGAGATATAGGCCCGGATTAGTTGGGGCCATAAAACCAATGGGTTGTAGGGGTAGTATGTGTAGTTTAGTGGTAAAAGTCACCTTTTACAAGTACTAGGTTGCTTATCTTGGATAAAGTTTGAACAAAAAATGTGCATAGAATAATTTGGGATTACGCTATCATAAAAAAGGTTTCCGCCAGAATGCTATATCACAATTACGTGTCGTTAAAACACCATTCTAGAATGCCTTTTCTCCATTTTTACTCATGTTTTTTTAATTTCCTTGCATGTCCTTGAGCTCGACGAGAAAATGGTGATTCTAACATCATCAGAATTGGGTTTCGCACTTATACCATCGCGCAAAGTGGTTTCGCTCTTATACCACTCTCAAACCATGGCACACTGCTAAAATGCACATTCTGTAACTTTTTGAATTATGTAGCCATTTTTAATAGATGAATGGACACATTTGCCCTTAGGGTTAGGGTTTTTTTGAGACTCGATTTTTTGATGAGGGAGGCAGCAGGATGTAGGGCGGTGGGGTTGGGGAGAGGGGACGGCGGCGGGGAGGGGAAGGCGTGGACGGCGGCGGCGACGGCGGCGCGTCGGGCGGAGGGCGGCAGGGACGGTGGATTTGGGGAGAGGGGACGGCGGCAGGGAGGGGGGAGGTGGACGGCGACGGGCGGCGTCGGGCGGCGGGTAGGAAGGGAGGGGGGAGGCGGCGGCGGCGGCGACGGGCGGCTGGAGGGTGGATTTGGGGAGAGGGGACGGAGGCAGGGAGGAGGAAGGCGTGGACGGCGACGGCGGCGGCGGGGAGGAGGAGGCGTGGACGATAGCGGCCGGTGGCGGCAGCAGCGAGCGGCGTCGGGCGGCGGGCGGCGGAGGGTGCGATTTGGAGAGAGGAGGACAGGCGATTTAGAATCGGGACCGGAAAGAGGTCCGATTTAGGATTTAGATGGCAGGGCAAATCTGTCCATTCATAATTAAATTGAGAGAGAAAATAATAAAAAGAGGGACCCTAAGATTTCACGTGTGTCATGGTTTGAGAGTGGTATAAGTGCGAAACCACTTTGCGCGATGGTATAAGTGCGAAACCCAATTCGAGGATGTTAGAATCACCATTTTCTCGAGCTCGACGGCCTACACCTCAACCTCACGAGTTGCACAAAGAGCCACTCTTTGTTCCCTTTGTCTTGTCTCGGTGCACCGCCGGCACCTCCACCACCGTCCTTAATGTTGTCGTCATCACCATCCTAGCGCCACGCTACCTAGCTATCATTTGCGCGCCATCTCCCCTTCTTGTTGTGTAGCAAGGAAGGAGAATGGAGAGTTGAGTTGCTGCGGTGACAGAAGCGGGAGGTGGTGGTGCTATGGGCGAATTTGGAGCTCGCATGGAGCAACAATATCGACTATCTCTTTCCACTTGAACCCCTTAGTGAGGTCGTCCTCGAGGTAACCCCAAACGGGCGGGGAGAGAGGAGAGGTGGAGCTCAAGGTCGATTTTCGTGGTCGGCCTCCGAGTGCAAGGAGAACGGCGAGTGGGGTAGGCACGAATGCGAGTGCGACTACCATTTCGTGGTCAAAGTTGAAATAAAGGAGGCCGCGGATGCGGGGTACCAATGCCCTTCCACTTGCCAAAGATCTTGGAGAAGGAGATGTCGGAGGCCTCTTTGAATCCGTCCAGATCATGGTGCCCTTTGTCGCGAGATGTGGGTCCCAATTATGAGCTACGGCTAGTCTTTGCCGTTAGCACAGGGAAGGAAGATGAAGGAGGAGGCGAACCAATGCAGGAGCCACCGAAAGCATGAAGATGGTAGGATTATGTGAGGCATAGTTAAAAGGGATAAATGCCATCCTATCGTATAGCCTCTCTCGGAGAATGACATTTTAGAGAAGCTCAATTGCAAAATGACATTTCAGCAAAAACTCTCATTTGACAATGGCATAATCCCAAATTTTAAAAGGAGAAGTCTATTTTACACCCTTCAACTCTTGTCTTTGTCTAATTTACACCCCACTATAAAACCGGATATATAACATCCCCAAGCTATCGATACCGGATATTTTACACGCAAAAGCAATTGTTACCTAGTTTTGATATCGAAGACCACCCATGTCGGCATAGGTCCTAGCAGTTAGTCCCACACTCTCTTCTTCCTCCCCTTTCTCTCTCCTTCCACTCTGGAGCGCAAGCAGCTAAGGAGCTCCCTCAATCCCGGCCTCCTCCCTACCTTCGCCCCTGGCGAGCCCCCTCCTTTCGCTCTCCCGCCAAGGATCGGTCCGTGGCATCTGGCGGTGGTGGGTTGAGATCAACCATGGGGAGAGGAAGAGACGAGGTGAAAGAGGCGGCGAGCAGCGTGTGGAGAGGCACCAACGACACCTCTAGACGAAGATGGGGAGCTAATGGCAAAGAAAAGGACGGGGAGGTGGGTGCGACAGATGGTGGCGTAGGTGCTGAGATCGATGGGCCGACGGCATAGGCAAGGCCCAGACGACTGCCCACCCCAGATCCAGCATCCCCTTGCTGAGGTTGGAGAAGACGGGGTCCACTGGGCCACCTCAAGCTTGACTCTCTCCGTCCTCGGCTCACCAGCTTCCTGTTAGAGTTTGTGTCGAATATGTGTACAAAGTCGGTTACAGTTAGTGACGGCCAAACGGGCGGCCTGGCCCGGCACGGCACGGGCACGGGTGCGCACGGCCCGTTTCGGCACGGCCGTTAGGCACGGCTCATGAAACGGGCCATGCCATGCCGGCCCACATGCCATGCCCCGGCGCAAGCATGGCCCATGGATGCCGGGCCGTGCCCGTGCCGGCACGGCACGCTCGGGGCCCACGGGCAAGGGTCGAGCCCACGGGCCAAAACCAACCGACGACGACTATAAAAGGAAAAAAGCCCTAACCCTAATACACCCGTGACCCGTCGCCCGACCTGCCTCTCCTCTCTCCTCTCTCCTTGCCACTGTCGAGTATCGCCGGCGCTGCGCCGCGCTTGCTGTTGACCTCCGTGCCGGCGCCGCGCCGTGCCCGCCACCGACCTCCGCGTCGCGCCGCGCCGCCTCCGACCTCCGCGCCATCGAGGACCTCCGCGCCGCGCCGCCGTCGACCTCCACGCGTGTGTCGCACCGCCGTGGACCTCCGTGCCGCCACCACCCCCCCTCACACGGCTAAACCCTAACCCTAACCCTTTCCCTCTCCGTGCCGTGCCGGCCCGACCGTGCCATGCCCGTGCTGGCACGCACAGTAGCCGTGTCATGCCGTGCCGGCCCACGGGCTCGGTCAGCAGCCCAAGCACGGCATGGCCAGTCGTGTCGTGCCGGCCCGGCCCGTTTCCCCTTCGTGTCGTGCTGTGCCGTGCCGTCTGCAGTACACGCGTGCCCGTGCTGGCCCACTTCGGCCCGACCCATTTGGCCATCTATAGTTACAGTTTAGGACTTGAGTTGTACTTGGTGTTAGGAATTGAGTAAGAGTTGAACTCTATCATAGGTTCTCTCTTAAATAGAGAGGCACACCGGTTGTAACCGTAAGACGACAATAGCATAGGTGTAGGTACGACTGGTCGACGACCTAGCTGGTAGAAGGGTCGTGGATACCCGAAAATACACTGTAATATATGTTGGATCGTGAAGGAGCGCCTGTAATCAGTGTCTCGAGGATGTAGGCTTTGGTTGAACCTTGTTAACAAATATCGTGCCTCGGTGTTGTTATCGTGTTTGGATTTTCTATGACGTTTCTTCCGTGTTTGGTTCTCGATGTTCTATTGTGGGTCGGTTTTGTAACAAGTGGTATCAGAGCCTGCGGGGATATCCATGGAGAGAGGTATGAGGGAGGTGCCCCACACCGCGCCAGGTTGCACACAACGTCCCAGATAGGACATGGTGCAAGGTGAAACATGACGACGATCAACAAAATTTGATCGGTGGATTCGTAGACTTTAGGCCTTTAAATTAACCATGGGAGTGTTTTTCCTCTTCATGTTTCAAACATACAAAACAATAAATGGTCTTCCAATTATTGTTCAACATTGTCAAAGTTCAATTGTTCAACCATAAACCATTTGTCATTTCTAAATTGTTCAACAAAATGAAGATATGATTGTAAGAGGTCAAACTAAATCCTAAATCCAACCAATTTACAAAAAAATTACTAAATATTACATTTCTAATCCAACCAATTCAAATTAACTATGAACTAAATATTACATTTCTAATCCAATGAAATTACAAAAATTTAAACAACCTTAGTGAGTGGTGGTGTGGCACTGCACCGCGGCGTCGGCACCGGTGGGCGGCGCGGCGCTCGGCGTTGGCGGGCGGCGCCACAGCCGAAAGGCCAAGGGGATGGCCGACGACGGCCGCCGCGGCCGCGCGTGCCACGCCGCCGCGTGGGTGGGCGTCTCGGCGGCGCGGCGCTTTGCGATTGTGTCGACGCGCCGACAGCCCGGCGCGGGGCGGCGGAGCCGGGGACGGGGAGAGGCGGGCGGGCCACGTGTGCCGCGCCGCCGCGTGGGTGGCGTCTTGGCGACGGCGCCGCTTTGCGATGCGTCGACGCGCCGACGGCCCGGACGGCGGGGAGCCGGGACGGGGGGGCGGAGCCGGGGATGGGGGCGTCGCGCCGCCGCCGTTGGGAAGCTGTGCGCGCCGCGGCTCGCAAGCGCCGGCCCGTGCACGCCGCCGGGGGAAGGAAGGAGGAGCAAGCAGGATTGGAAAGAAAGGTGGGTTAGGGTTTCTTTTTTACTAATTTGGACTATTGGGCTAATGGGCCAAGGAGAGGAGGGAGCCAAGGAGATGGAATGGTGTTATGTTGGGCTTCTCTGAAAAAACAAGTCTATTTTGCATATCCTTTCACATACATATGAATATATATTACATACATTATTTTTGTCAAAAATTATGGGTATTCAACCGAATACCCATGAATCATGCGGATGGCGCTCCGCGGCGGCGTGGGACGGCGCGAGCGCGAGGAAGACGACGAGAAGTTGGGGACAAAACTGACAGGTGGGACCCACCTGTCAGCGTCCCAACCGACGGGGAATGGGAAGCGGACTTGTGCGGCGCAGCTCGGCTCGGCTTGGGCCGGCCTAGCGGGAAAGGCGGTGCGCACGCAGGAGGAGAGAGAGAGGAGTAGGCTAGCGGCCCATGGAAAGGAAAAAAAGGAAAACGGAGAAAAGGAAAAAAGGAAAACCCTTTTTCTTTAGGAAATCAAGTCCTATTAGCCTAATTCAATTTTTAAAAATGTTTTTCTTGCTCTAAAAATTTTGATAAAAATCATGTTAATGTATTTTGACATGGAAAATTTAATAAAATCCCACCAAGCCTTTTTTAATTATTAAATGGATTTTAATTTCAAAGTTTATCTTCTTTTAATTTTTTGGTCGATTTCTTTTGCTCCAAAATTTTGCAGGTGACTTTTAAGCTAGGAGAGAAGCGGGGCGTGAAAATAGCCGCCCCTCCTCACCATGCCATGTCGCCCCGTGGGCCATGCCATGCCCTGGCTGGCACGATACAGTAACCGTATCGTGCCGTGCCGAGCTGTCGTGCCAAGCTGAGCTCAGTTACAGTGCTCACTTGTTCGGGTCGACATGAATGACCCGACCCATCTGACCGACCCATCTGGCCAGCACTAATAACGTAGCAAGCAGGTGCATGCATGTACATAGTGCATAGGTGCATGCATGTACGTAACAAGCAGGCTCACATGCAAGGCGGTAAGATGGCTGCAGCAAGGTAGAGTAGAGACGCGGCAAGACAGTAATTAGTTAATTAGCTAATTAGTTAATTAGGGAGATTAATTAGTTAATTAGTGGGTTAATGCATGTCTGCATGTGGGCTCAGACGAAGGAAACCGAGTCGGTCACGCGGACGTGACGTGCGCCTGCATAGACGTGACATGGAAGAAACCGAGTCCGGAAGGGTTTGTCGCGCACCTGCATGATGCGGACTGCCATGTCGAATCAGGTTCCATGTCAAACACGAAGGCCGATGCCTTGTCGAATCAGTTGTCTTGTCACGCTTATATATCGGGACTATGATGATCCACACACATGGTCTTCTATATAGCAGTGGAAGGATTGATTCGTGAACATCGTCTAATGCATCGAGAGTAACGCGCAAGGTCAGACAAGATGTGCGACAGATCAATTTGACCAAGGCGATAATCGGTTGAGTTTATTATCGTCGATGGCGGCGATGATGGTTTCCAAATTTGAGGTGGTGAAGTTTGATGTCACTGGAAATTTCGTTCTCTGGCAAATAAGGGTGAAGGATCTCTTGACTCATCAGGGGATGTCCAAGGCTCTTGGTGAGATGAAACCGGAGAAGATGGATCATGACAAGTGGAAGGAAATCAAGGCGTAGGTAGCTGCGACGATGCGATTGTGTCTCTCGGATTCGGTAATGTACCCTGTCATCGAGGAAGATTCACCGAAGAAATTTTGGGACAAGTTAGCAACCCAGTATATGTCCAAGTCGTTGACATGTAAGTTGTATCTAAAACAACAGTTGTATGGTTTGCAGATGCAAGAGGAGTCAGACCTTAAAGGGCGCGTGGACGTCTTCAATCAGTTGGTCATGGATCTAAGCAAGTTAGATGTGAAACTAGAGGATGAATACATGGTCATGATTCTTATGAGCTTTTTGTCGTTGTCTTATGAACATTGGTAACTACTGTGACGTATGGTAAGTATACCATCAAGACTGAGGAGGTAATTTCAACGTTACTTGCGTAGGATTTGAAAAGGTCAAAGAAAAATGATGCAACCGAAGCTTCTCATGGTGAAGGTTTGCTGGTCAGGGTAAAGAATGATAATGAAGCGGGGTCGTCGAAGAGCAAAGGGAAGAGGGTCAAACGTTGCTTTAAGTGTAATGACGTTGGGTATATTAAGCAGGATTGTCCATTGCCGAGGAAAAAAAGAAGTGCAATTACAAGTTTAGCAGCTCATAGTGATGACTCAGATAGTAGCAGTCATGAGCTTCTCATGGTGTCTATCAGGAAGTCTAGTGAAAAGTGGTTATTGGACTCGGGTACTTCCTATCATGTAACATCGAAGCGGGAGTGGTTCTCTTCATACAAAACTGGTGAGTTTGGTGTTGTTCACTTGGACGATAACACAAGGTATTGTGTTGTTGAGTGGGTGATGTCAAGTTCAAGATGTATGATGGAAACGAGATGCTACTTCGGGATGTGAGACACGTGCCAGGGCTAAGGAGGAGTCTAATTTTGCTTGGGAGCCTACATGAGACATGATGGTTATATCAGGTGGATTCTGATAGGAAGACCATGAATATCATGAAGGACGGAAAGATATTTATGACCAGGAGAGGACAAGCTCATGTTTGTACAAGTTATAAGGGAGTGTTGTTGCATGTGGAGTCATGGAATATGAATATGTTGGTATTGCTATGCACAATTCTGAAAGCGGCGAGCTTGGTGTAGGTTCATCGAGCAACTTGGCGTGAGCGGCGGAAGAACCAACTCAAGTCTTGGTACCTGGAGGTTCAAGCAAGTAACAAATTCAGGTTGACGCGACATATTCGTCAAGATGGAGTTTGTTAGAGTTTGCGTCGAATATGTGTACAAAGTCGGTTATAGTGTACAACTTGAGTTATACTAGGTGTTAGGAACAGAGTAAGAGTCGAACTTTATCCTAGGTTCTCTTTTAAATAGCGAGGCACACCGGTTGTAACCGTAAGATGATAATAGCATAGGTGTGGGTATGACTGGTCGGCAACCTAGCTGGTGGAGGGTCGTGAATACCTGAATACACTGTAATATATGCTTGATCGGGGAGGAGCGCCCGTAATCAGCGCCCCGAAGATGTAGTCTTTGGTTGAACCTAAATAACAAATATAGTACCTCGGTGTCGTTATCGTGTTTGGATTTTCTATGACGTATCTTCTGTGTTTAGTTCTCGATGTTCTATCGAGGCCGGTTTTATAACACTTCCAACCCCGACTACGTCAACATCTTCTCCAAGCTCGATCGAAGGGACAGACGTTGCATCCTCGTTAGTGGTGGGAGAGCAAAGGGAGGGAGGAGATGGGATGGGCAGACCGGTAGCTTCAACGAGGACAAGCTCGCCAGCACACCCGTCTTGTTCGAGGCCGGCCATAGGAGCTCTGCATCCTCACCCTTGCGGGAGACCCAACAACTCGTTGTTGCTTCCTTCTCGCAACGCCGCCTCCTCCTTAGCCGCTTCTTTCCCTCGTAGACGGCTGCACTGGAGCATGGCGCTCGCACCGCAGCCTCCGTCGACACGCACCGCACTGCTCGCCCCTGCTCGTGAAGGAGGAGCCACGCCAAAGGGTAGAGAGAGTTGGGAGAAAAGGGGAGAACGAAGAAGACTCAGACTGACATGTGGGGCCACTAATACCGGGTAAAAACCACTCAAGGAGGTTTTCTGCACGGTAATGAAAGTTGAATGGGTCGAATATCCGGCTTTAGAGTTAAGGGATGTATTTTAGACAAATAAAAGAGTTCAAAAGTGTAAAATTGATTTATCCTAATTTTAGACAAATACACAATACATTGATAAATAATTTAAAACAAGTCCTATGGGAGTGTCACTCCGGGGTAGCCCAGATGTTGGGAATAAGGTCGGATGGGTAGGACCACGAGTCCTCGAGCTGGGATCGGGAGCCAGGCCTCGGGCAAGGACGGCCAGCCCGACTTCTGCCCTCGGACTCGACCACGGTTCCCCCTGGCAGGATGTTTGTGGATTATCGCGCACTCAACAAGGTCACTATCAAGAACAAGTACCCGTTACCTCGGCTTGATGACTTGTTCGACCAACTGAAAGGAGCTAAAGTGTTCTCTAAGATAGACCTGCGATCAGGTTATCACCAGTTGCGGATCAAAGAAGAAGATATCCCAAAAACGGCCTTCATCACTCGCTATGGGTTGTACGAGTGCACCGTCATATCCTTTGGACTCGCTAATGCACCGGCCTTTTTCATGAACCTAATGAACAAGGTGTTCATGGATTTCCTTGATAAGTTTGTTGTGGCCTTCATAGACGACATTCTCATCTACTCAAAGTCTAAGGAAGAACATGAGCAACACCTTCTCCTAGTGCTTGAAAGGTTAAAGGAACACCAATTGTATGCCAAGTTCAGTAAGTGCGACTTTTGGCTCGAGAAAGTTCAGTTTCTTGGTCATGTCATAACCGCTCAAGGAGTAGCAGTTGATCCGTCAAATATGGAGTCAGTTACTAAGTGGACCCCACCGAGGACTGTTTCTCAAATCTGAAGTTTCCTTAGACTCGTGGGTTATTACCACCGGTTCATCGAGAATTTCTCCCGAATTGCAAGGCCAATGACATAGTTGTTAAAGAAAGACGAAAAGTTCAAGTGGCTTGCCGAGTGCAACAAAAGTTTCGAGGAACTTAAAAAGAAATTGGTCACGACACTGGTTCTAACCTTGCCAGATTGAACGAAAGATTTCCAAGTTTATTGTGACGCGTCTTGTCATGGGTTAGGATGTGTGTTGATGCAAGACGGAATAGTGGTTGCATACGCTTCACGCCAGTTGTGACCTCATGAAAGTAACTATCCGACCCACGACTTGGAACTAGCAGCAGTGGTTCACGCCTTAAAGATTTGGCGACACTACCTTATCGGTAACCCCTGTGAAGTCTACACAGACCACAAGAGTCTAAAGTACATCTTCACCCAACCAGATCTAAACCTCCGTCAGCGAAAGTGGTTGGAGTTGATCAAAGACTATGATATGGGGATACACTATCACCCCGGCAAGGCTAATATTGTGGCAGACGCCTTGAGTCGGAAGAATTACTGCAACACCGCTCGTTCAAATGAGATGTGCAGTGAATTGCAAAGAGAATTGGAAAGGTTGAACTTGGAAATCATCGAACACAGATACGTGGCTACTCTCGAAGCTCCGACACTCGTGGAGCATGTCCGTCTGGCTCAAGCTAATGACCCTGACATAGCTGAGCTAAAGAAAATATGAAGACTGATAAAGCCAGAGATTTCTCTGAGGATGAACACAGAACAATCTGGATGGGAGAAAGATTATGTGTACCTGAGAACAAGGAGTTGAAAGACCTAATTCTTAGAGAAGCTCACCAAACCCAGTACTCGATTCATCCCTAAGCACTAAAATATATCAAGATCTTAAGGAAAAATTCTGGTGGGTCACATGAGAAGAGAAATCATAGAATTCATTGCCTTGTGTGATGTGTGCCAGCGGGTCAAGGCAGAACATCAGAGACCTGCAGGATTATGTTGAATCAAGTGAGTTTGATTTATAGTTTATGTGATGAAACATTGGATTTGTGATTGGCCTGCACGGCCGACCGGCCGTCTCGATTTCGGTTTGTTTTCTCGGTTTTGAATTGTTTCTTTGTGGATTTGATTTCTAGATGATTTCGTGCATGTTGTTACCGTTGACAAGCTAATGTGAGTCAAGTTTGGACAAACTTGTGCTCGGTATATTGTTTCTTTGTCGTATATGTGAAGGTATTGCTTGAGGCCTCGGATAGTATTGCTGCCGGATCGGAGTCGACTTGGGAGAAGTAGACGTCCAGACGCGGGATACTAAAAGGCTAGAGGATAATGCACATGGAAGATGAAGAAGTTATATGGCATACGAGAGGGATCGTATGCGGAGTCGAATTTGGAAGGGAGTCTAAATTCGGAAAGTTAGGTTGAATGAGTCCTATTGGGAATAGGAGTCCTATTAGGAATAGGAGTTCTACTTCTACTATGAGTGAGAGGTTGAGTCCTATTAGGAATAGGAGTTCTACTTCTATTATGAGTGGGAGGTTGAGTCCTATTGTGAATAGGAGTTCTACTCCTACTTTGAATAGGAGGATTTTGCATGTATAAATAGAGAGGGAGGGTGTGCCTCCTAGACATAGATTTTCAAGAGCGAAACTTGAGAGAATAGCTAGGGTTTTTGAGTTACGTCGAGATTTTATCGAGGAGTGCTGTTGTTGCACTTTGTAAACACTTTTAGATGCAATAAAGTTGAAATAGTTTGATCTACTTCTTCGAGAGTTCATCTTTCGGTGTTTTCTGGATCTCGCGGTCTGACCGCAGGTGTGCGCGCGGTCTGACCGACGGGTTGCGACGACGGTCCAACCAGAGGCTAGGCGGCGGTCCGACCGGCCAGGAGGCGGCGGCCAGGGCTGGGTAAGACGGTGTGACCGCGGCGGCTTCAGTTCCTATTCATTGTCGCTTTTTAGATTGGTTTCATCGGTAAGAGGTAAATCTTTTAATTCCGCAAAAGATTTGGTTTTTTGGTTTCCCTACCATTCACCCCCCTCTGGTAGGTTTGTTTGGTCTTGTTCGATCCTACAGATTATTGCAACCCCTTAAGATTCCGGAGTGAAAATGGGAAGAAATTGGGATGGACTTCATCACGGGTCTTCCAATGACTTCCGCCGGTCATGATTCTGTTTGGGTAATCATGGACCGACTCACCAAGGTCGCTCATTTCATTCCTGTACATACCACCTACACTGGGAAGAAACTAGCAGAGCTTTATTTGGCAAGGATCATGTGTTTGTATGGAGTGCCAAAGAAGATTGTGTCGGACTGAGGGAGTCAATTTACCTCGAAGTTCTGGCAGAAGTTGCAAGAAGAACTGCGAACCCATTTAAACTTCAGCACCGCTTACCATCTCGCAAATTGATGGTCGACCGAAAGGGTCAATCAGATCTTGGAAGACATGTTAAGAGCTTGTGCACTTGACTTTGGTGGAGCTTGGGATAAGAGTCTACCTTATCCCGAGTTTTCGTACAACAACAGTTATCAGGCGAGTCTTCAAATGGCTCCGTTCGAAGCATTGTATGGCAGAAAGTGCCGCACACCACTTTTCTGGGATCAAACAGGAGAACACCAGTTGTTTGGGATTGATGTCTTGAATGAGGCCGAAGAAAAGGTCGACCGATTCGGAAAGATTGAAAACCGCCCGCCTCATCGTAAAAGCTATGCCGACAACCGTCGAAGGGAGTTAAACTTTGAGGTTGGAGACCATGTGTATCTTCGTGTCACCCCGCTTCAGGGAGTGCACCGTTTCCAGAAAAAAGGGAAGTTGGCACCACGCTTCATGGGACCTTACCGAATTCAGGAACGCCGCGGAGAAGTTGCCTACCAGTTGGAACTTCCTCCCTCCATGGCAAGCATCCATGATGTGTTTCATGTATCTCAGTTGAAGAAATGCTTGAGAGTGCCTGAGGAGCAAGCAAGTCCCGATCACACTAAGATTCAAGAGGACTTGACCTATGTTGAAAACCCAGTTCGCATCCTCGACACCAGTGAAAGAAGAACCAGAAACCGGGTCACCAAGTTTTGTCGTATGCAATGGAGTCACCACTCAAAAGAAGAGGCAACCTGGGAAAGAGAAGATGAGCTGAAGGCCACCCATCTGCACCTCTTCGCCAGCGCCTCCGAATCTCGGGGTCGAGATTCCGTTTAAGGATGGTAGGTTTGTCACGCTTCGCTTTTTCCTCCTTAGTTTACAATCACCAGTGAAAATTGTGCAAAAGAAAGCGACCGGAAAATATAAAGCAAGACAAACTCAGAATTTTAAAATCCATTTAATAATCGGAAATGGCCTGGGGGATTTTTCTTAAATTCTCCGAGTCAAAATACACTAACATGATTTTTATCAAAATTTTCAGAGCACCGGAAACACTTTTAAAAATTCAAATAGGCTAATCGGAATTTAATTCCTTAAGGAAAGAGCTTTTCTTTTCTTTTTTTCCTTTTTCTTTTCTTTTTTTTTCTCCCCGTGGGCCACTGGCCCACTCTTTTCTTCCTCTCCCGTCGGCCCAACTCCCCTCTCCTTCCTTTTCTCTCTACCCGCACCCCTTTGGGCCAGCCCAAGCCGCTCCGCGCCAACCACCAAGTCCGGGCTGCCTCCCCACCGGGTTGAGGGACCGATAGGTGGGCCCCACCTGTCGGATCCTTCCTCAACCTCTGGTCGCCATTCCCGCGGGCGTGCCGCCCACTCCACGCCCTCTCCGGTCGCCTCCCGCTCTACGTCATCCTCTCCGCGCACGTGCCCACGGCTCCCGCACCCACTCCCCTATCTCTCCCGTCCCGCGTGTGTCGACCCTCGTTTTTGAGGATGGGAATCATTCATGTTCATAGTACCATATCCCTGATCGAGTAGTTTGGTACCCACGAATATAGTTCTGAATTACCAGGTGCAAAGTGCACGAATAGTGTTACATCAAAATTATTACAATAATAGGCCCGAAGGCAATATCCAATACATATAGGACCTACTGGTCCGAATTCAACCAAATCAGAGTTTAGATGAGATTAGCAGACGGAAAGCAGCGGCATGTCGATTGCCACAGGCAACGACCGGGGACTAAGACCTAGTAGACGTCTTCTCCTCCATCGCCCAGCTGGCAGTAAGCATAGGGGTCCTCCAGTTCTTTGTTTCCTTCATCTGAAGTTTGTGCGTATAGCAAGGGTGAGTACGCAACATACTCAGCAAGCCGACACGGAATGATGCACATGATAGGGTCATTCCAGGATGGCTAAGGTTCATTTGCACAAAGCCAATTTTCACAAATCATTTCACAAACCTATTGTCTAGCCAAGTCAAGTTTTAGTTTCAGAGTATATTAAAACGGCGACGGTTCTGTCTACCATCCATCATGATTTCCAAGGATGGCTTTCCGCCTCCGGTTCGTCGTGGTTTTCTGGGGTGTCCACCCCTTCTCGCATTTCGAGAAGTTGAGTCCACCAAAGATACAAAATCATTATGCAATCCCATTCCCATCATTTTAAAATTTATGAGTCTAGCCACGGAGAAACTTGTCACGCTGCTCATTAACGCGAGCACGGCTATTCGAATAGATTGATTGACTCACACCGCAAGGGATGTACACTTTACCCGTACTCCGCGACTACTCAATGAATGAGCTTTCATTCCTTCATATGGAATGGTCACGGCAAAGCCTTTCGATAACTTCGCTTTGACAGTACCCGCTCCATGAACTTAAATCCTCTTGCACTCTAGCCGTCCTTTCCTAGCAGTGAGAGGAGTTCTGGCGCTCCCGGGGTAAGGAAAAAACATTCACAACATTCTCATTCATTACTCAACACTTAGGCCGCAACCTTTTCTCAATAACCAGAACCACCTCTTCACTCAAGAACCATTATGCGGGGATACCGCCCCGCTCGGCTATCTACTCGCTAGCTCTATATCCATTCGAGAAGTACTACTGCATCGGCTCGTTCCAGTTATAAGTCTCATGGCTCGGTCCTTAATTGACCAGGGACGGTACTAGCCTTTCCCGGAATCCTCCCAAATCCATCCATCCGCCCCACCAAAACATTGGTTTTGTACTTTTTGTTTTTCATCAAAACTAATTTCATCATGATCAAGGCAATGTGGCGCTCATGTCTCCACATGTCGTATTCCAACTACCTTCCCAAAGATAGTTGCCCAAGCACGAGGCTTCTTTGTAAAATCATGAGTATGTCAGAATCTAGTGTAAGCAGAGCTAAGCATTTTACAAGTTAGCCTTCTGGTCATATCACATCGAAGGTTACAAAGAATAATTCTAATGGTAATCAACATCAAGGCAGGGTTTATCAAGTATAGGTACTCGTTTGTGTATAGCATGCAATTTGTAATTGAAATCAACATCATTTCGCAAAGTAGGATCAATATGTTCAAAGGGAAGTGTTGACTTGCCTTGCTCGCACACATGTTGGCCGGGGTCTTCAACGTAGTCAGAGTTTGCTCCCTCGGTTGCTAGTCATACGTGCGAAAGATCTATTGAATTCGATCGAATTCAATAAAATACCGAGAGATCAAAAGATCCATAAAAGCGACTCCAAACGTTTAGCCTAAAATTCTACTCGAGTTCTGACGAGAGTTGTTAGGATAAAATCCGAGTTAAAAACGAGTTTGATGTCCTAGGGTTTTTCCAAAACGTCGATCACATTTAGTTAAGAAAATAAATTTAGAAATGCTAATCAAGGAGGGGGGTTTGTGCTCGAGGTTTTGGAGGTTCGAGCACTAAAAGAAACATATTACTAATGGCGAAAAAGAATTAGACAAACTCCGGATTAAAACGACGCGAAACGAAATTTTCGAAAAGAAATCCGATTTCTATTTCCAAATTTGTACCGAGAAAATACACGAGAAAACAATATATTTTTGCCCAAATATTTTCCCAAATATTTTCTAAATATTTTTCCTAATTTTCCAAAATTTTTCCCTATTTTTCCTATTTTTCTTTTCCCTTTTTCTTCTCTTTTTTCTTTTTCTTTTTCTCTGTTTACTATTCATTTCCCTCCCACCTGTTCGACCGGCGCTCTTCCTTTCTTTCCTCTCTACTTCCGGCCGGCGGCCGATGCTAGCGCGAGGGCGGTGGCTCGGGACTCACCGGTGTCGACGGCGATGGCGAGGGAGGCGGCGGGGCTCCGGCACACGGTGGCGGTGGCTCACGGCGACGCCGCACGGCGGCTAGGGTTGCGGCGATGGCGCTGGGGAAAAAAATCGGCGAGGGGAGAGTGGATGGATGGCGACGAGGTGGGGAAACAAAGGGGAGAGGGGTCCCATTTATAGGCGCGCCGGGGAAAACGGGGAGAAGGGGGAGGACCGCCGCACGGTACGGCGATGGCGCACGCAGCGCGCGGTGGTCGAGCGGGCGGCGCGGGAACGCGGCGACGCACGGGCGTTGGCGCGTGGCGGCGCGCGGGCGCGGCGTGGTACGGCGGGCGACACGCGGCGTGTGCGCGCGGCGGGCCGTATGGCGGTGACGTGCGCATGCACGGCGGGCATGGTACGGCGGCTCGGCGCGTGGCGGCGAAGCGCGCCCGGGCGGGCGAGGCGCGGCGTGCGCGGCGAGCCGGGCCGGTGCGCGGCGCGGGGCGGCGCGGTGACGACGCAGGCGCGCGCGGGCGCGGCATACGACGGCGCGCGCGGCGGCGCGAGGCCGGGCCGTACAGCGTCGAACACCGACATATTGAAGAGTGACATTTCTCATTTTCCCGATTTTTAATTCTAATTTCCCATTTCTATTTTCCTTCACTCTAAAAATTCAAAATAAAAATCTAGCATTCCCAAAATTATTTTTAAAATATATTTTCAAACTTTTCACCCTACTTTTATTAATTTAAAAATATATTTCACCTACTTAATTTAATCTTTTTTCTTAAATTCATAAATCACAATTTTAATTCCAATTAATTTCTAGACTTTATATAAATCCTCTAAAATATTTTATTGCCCATTTTATTTTATAATTAATATTTCACAATCACCAATTAATGTTTTATTTTCCAAATACATATTTTTATGAATCCACTCCCCTTTCCTATTTTATTTTAAAATTCCTAACCTTAAACTTCGAGATTTTTCTCCCTAATGGAAATTCAAATCATTTGGTTTTTCTCAAACACCGAGATGAATCGCTCACATATAAATTTATGCAACCAAGCTGGCAAATAAGAAGCGAAAAACTCGATCAAGCAACAACAAGCAGAAAGTTTTGTGTAAATTCTGATTTTTAATTTTTGGTTTTTAAATTCTCCGATTTTCAGGGTGTTACAAACATACCCCCCTAACAATAAATCTCGTCCCCAAGATTTCTTACCGTTCGCGGAATAGGTTCGGGTACTCGGTCTTCAAAAAGTCTTCTTTTTCCCAAGTGGCTTCATCTTCAGTGTGGTTGCTTCATTGCACCTTGTACATTCGCCACGTCTTGGTCCTAGTCTTTTTCTCAGCTTCGTCCAAAATCTTTACAGGATGTTTGGGGTATGTGAGGTCTTCGCTGATAAGGACGTCTTTCGAGGGGATTTGTTCTTCCGGTACTCGCAAACATTTCTTCAATTGTGACACGTGAAAGACAGGGTGTACATCGGAAAGATTTTTCGGCAGGTCCAGTTGATAGGCCACTTCGCCTCTTCTCGCGCTTATCGAGAAAGGTCCAACATATCTTGGCGCCAGTTTTCCTTTGACCTTGAACCTCTTGGTTCCTCTTAGTGGTGAAACTTTCAGGTACACAAAGTCGCCTATTTTGAATTCCAACTTTCTTCGGCGAGTGTCCGCATAGCTCTTTTGCCGAGACTGGGCTACCTTAAGTTGATCTCTTATCAGTCGAACTTTCTCTTCGGCTTCTCTAATGATGTCTGGCCCAAATACGGCTTGTTCGTTAGTCTCTGACTACATCAACGGAGTGCGGAATCTTCGTCCAAACAAGGCCTCGTTCGGTGACATCTTCAGACTAGCCTGGTTGTGGAGATTGTGGCAATCGGGTATCCACATGGCAAGCTTATCCGACTGGAGGTAGGGATAGATTGCGCCTGCTATATCTGTAAGCCGAACTTGACTTGGGTGTTACGGTTGCCGATAGAGATAAGGCAATCGGCCTATAGTCACGGTTTGGTAAGATTGAGGAAACCGACTTAGAGTAAGATAGGGTTTCCGATTTGTAAACCCTTCCTCCCAAGACTATATAAGGGGGGTAAGGGGCGTCCCTTGAGGGATATTCCGATAGAAGATCAGATATTCTAACACTAGATCTGAGATACAACTTCATAAGCGAGAGCTTTAGATCACGAGATCAATAAAGACACTCGGCGGATCGAATCCACCGAAACAGGAGTAGGGTATTACCTCACGAGAGGGCCTGAACCTGTCTAAATCTTCTTCTTTTTCTAACCCATTGTGCTTGGCGATCTCGACTGCGACCCCATAAAATATATTGCCGAAACCAAGTTTCGACAGTTGGCGCGCCAGGTAGGGGGCCGCGCGTCGAGACTTCTTCAACAATCTCGCCGACAAGCGTGATGGGATCTCCTTCAAGACTCGGCGACTTCGCCGCCAACTTCGTCGGCGACTCCTCCTCGACTCGGATTCGAACCGGTCGGAGGGAACAACCCACTCGGCGCCGTTCGGGCTCTCCAACAGCGCCGAGATCTTCGACAACATCTTGAAGACCAAGATGCGATCCACCTTTTCCGATGACGGACTTCACTCGGCGCCATTCGGATTACCGAATGCCACCGAGATCTGCGCCAATCTTCTTGCCTCCCCGACGGAAGCAATCTACTCGGCTGAAGACCTTTCGGTGCCGTTTGGGTTACCAAACGTCGCCAAGATCTACAATAACCGCTTCCCCCCGAGTTGGCGAGGATCCACTCAAGAGCCCGATCCCCCAAGCTCCGACTCTGACCGGAACGATCCAGATCCGGTTACCCAGATCAAGGGAGGTCGCTGTCATCCTCCCGTCCTTTGGCTCCTGTTCATCTTCAGAGCTCAACGGATACCTCAGCTCCGCCGGCTTCGACAATCTCTACGGCATCCCCTCTGACGAAGCCGACAACTCCGACCGCCATATGGATCGCGAGCCGAAGTGCTTGACGCCTCATGGCCGAGCCGGATGAGTCCGACTCAGCCATGGCCGAAGGCTTGCCGAAGAGGAGCGAGCCGAGTGGAGCTTGAACGCAAGACACCAAGAAGACAAACAACGCAAAGACGAGGCCGATAAAAGGAAGCCGGATCTCGCGTGCACTGACGATCCGCCCAGAGGCCATCCTCCAAACACGGGTTCGCAACACCAATGTCTTCCGACGCCACGCAACGCGCGTCGCCGCACTTACGCTCTTGGATACCGTCATGGAGACGGCCCGGCCAACGTGACTCCCATACTTGATAAGATCAAGACCATCGTTGCCGCCACGGCTAACGGCCCTCCCACCACTTCGGCAAGAAGGCCGACCGAATCCGTGGCCGAAACGCCCGACAAGAGCCGGCTCCCACCCCTAAGGTCGAGACTATAGAAGGCCCGAGCCGGCTCGGTCGTCAACTAGGCCAAGAGGCCCACCTCCCGAGTCCACGCCGAGGCACCAAGAGCACGGTCGACTCCCGCCGCAAACGACACGGACGTCCTCCCGTCCACCACCGAGTCCACCGCAACAGCCCGGCTACCCAACCACCAACGAAGACCCCGCCGAGTGATCTGCGGGAAGTCCTCGACCGCCGCTACCAAGAGCGCGACCGTCGCACTCAGAAGATCGGAGGGGATCACCCGATAGCGGCGACGATGGAGTACCGGCCTTCACTCGGGAGCTCCGCCGAGTGCATTGGCCGAGTGGCTTTAAGCCCACCGGGATAGAAAGGTACGATGGCAAAACCGACCCCGAATCTTGGTTAACCGTATATACCCTTGCCATCCGAGCCGCAGTGGCGACAACAAAGCCATGGCGAACTACTCGCCCGTGGCCCTCGCAAACTCGGCCGTAAATTGGCTCACCACTGCCAAGAGGCTCAATCGGCTCGTGGAGCGAGCCGAGGGACCACTTCGTCGCCAACTTCCAAGGCACCTTCGAGAGGCCCGACACGCACTTCGACCTTTACAATGTCATCCGAAACCGGACGAGCCTCGAAGGATTACATTCGTCGCTTCTCCGAGAAGCGCAACAAGATCCCGAACATCACCGATGACATCATCATCGCCGCCTTCCGAAGGGAGTCCGTGATGAGCCGCTTATCGGCAAGTTCGGACGCAAGCCGCCGAAGACGGTGAAGCGATGTTTGAGACGGCGAATTCATACGCCAAATCAAACGACGCCATCAAGGCCGCCCGTCAAGATCGGCCCGACGTAAGAGAGGACAAGCAAGCAGGAGGAAGCCGAAATCCTAAGAAGGATGGCGGCAACAACAACAACCGGGCCCGAAAGATCGCAAGCGCCGATCCGAAGACCCGTGGCCGCAACCTCCAATACTCAACGCCGTCCCGAGTCGCGCCTACGACGCCATTATGAACGCCCTGCACCCACCATCCGAATCACAAGCACGCGGCAAAGGACTCGCTTTATCTACAAGCGTTCGCCACAGACGCGGCGCGCTCAACAAGAAGCCGACTGACGAGGCTGGCCCGTCCGGCGCCAAGAAGAACAATGCGGCTGAGAATGCCGAACCTTTTCAAGATCCAAGTGGGGAGCTCAACCACATCTTCGGGGCCCGTTAGCTTATGAATCCAAGAGGAAACAGAAGCTAACCGACCAGAGGTCAACGCGGCTCAACCTAAAGTCCTCAATATCTGCGATGGTCGGAGGTGGCCATCACCTTTGACCGCTCGGATCATCCCGACCGAGTGGTCCATCCGGGACGCTATCCACTCGTCCCGGACCCCGTAGTCCGCAATATCGCTTAAGCGCGTCCTCATCGACGGGGCGCGCCCTCAACATCCCGTTTGCCAAGACTATGGACGAAATGCATCCCGAGGGTCGAACTCAAAGCAAGTTCAGCCCCTTCCACGGAGTTATCCGGGGCTATCTTCAACACCACTCGGGCATATCTCTCTCCCAGTCACTTTCGGGCCCGAGAGAATTTCCGAACGGAGAACGTCACCTTCGAGGTGGCCGACTTGAAACGGCATATCATGCCATCATCGGAAGGCTGCGCTTGCCAAGTTCATGGCGATCCCACACTACACTTATCTTTGCATGAAGATGCCGGGCCCCAATGGCGTCATCACTCTTCGCAGCGATGTGAAGCAAGCCTTCACCGCGACAAGGAGAGCCGTGACATGGCCCAATCTCGAGAGAGATTACGTGGCCAACAAGAAGTCCGATTGGCTGCATCTACTTCGGCAGAGGGCGAAGTCCCCGCGAAGAAGATAGCCAAATCGGGATCCGGCGACGCCAAGACCAAAAAGATCTCCCTTGATTCGTCCGATCCCTCCAAAACCGCCGTAATCGGCGCCGACCTAGATCCTAAATAGGAAAGCGCGCTCGTCACCTTCCTCCAAAATAATAAAGATGTTTTTGCTTGGAAACCATCTCGATATGCCCTGGAATTCCTAGGGAGGTGATCGAGCACTCTCTCGAACGTCAAAGATGACGCCAAACCAATTAAACAACGATTACGCGAGTTCGCACAGATCGAAAAGACGCGATCAAAGAAGAACTCGCAAAGCTCTTGGCTGCCGGCTTCATTAAAGAAGTCCTTCATCCCGACGGCTAGCCAATCCAGCCTTGGTCCGCAAGAAGACGGGGCAATGGCGCATGTGCGTCGATTACACCGACCTCAACAAAGCCTGCCCCAAAGATCCATTCGGGCTACCTCGCATCGATCAAGTTGTCGACTCAACAATGGCGCGAACTCCCGAGCTTCTTGGATTGTTACTCGGGCTATCACCGATCGTTTGAAAGAATCCGACCGCTTGAAGACATCTTTCATCACGCCGTTCGGGGCCTACCGCTACATCACCATGCCTTTCGGCTTGAAGAACGCCGGAGCTACATACCAACGCATGATCCAAAGATGCTTCCGCACGCAGATCGGCAAAAACGTTGAAGCTTATGTCGACGATGTTGTCATCAAGACCAAGCGTAAAGAAGACCCGATCGCCGACTTAGAAGAAACCTTTGCAAACATCCGGCCTTCGAATGAAGTTGAACCCGAGAAGTGCACCTTCGGCGTCCCATCGGCAAACCGCTCGGCTTCATGGTATCACATCGCGGCATTGAAGCAAACCCGGAAAAGATCAACGCCATCTTAAACATGAAGCCCCGAGTAATCGAAAGACGTCCAAAAGCTCACTGCTGCATGGCGGCGCTAAGCCGTTTTATATCCCGACTCGGCGAGCGAGGCATGCCCTTCTTCGATCGAAGAAGACAGACGACTTCCAGTGGACCACGTAAGCCGACAAGGCTTTTGAAGACTTCAAAGAATTCCTTACCACGCCACCCGTCCCGGCTTCACCTCGGCCCAGAACCCCTCTTGCCGTACGTCTCGCCACTCACCAAGTGGTCGCACGGTACTTGTGGTAGAACGAGAAGAAGAAGGACGGGCCCAGAAGACTCAAAGACCAATTTACTTTGTCAGCGAAGTTTTGGCAGGAGCCAAAATCCGATACCCCAGTGTACAAAAATTGCTTTATGGTGTTCTAATAACCGCGAGGAAATTGGCACACTACTTTCGTGGTCACTCGGTCACCGTCATCACCTCTTTTCCACTCGGCGACGTCATCCACAACCACGAGGCAACCGGCGCATCGCCAAGTGGGCCCCGGAACCGATGCCGCTGGACTTAACCTTTAAGCCCAGGACGTCCATCAAGTCACAAGCCTTAGCGAACTTCCTAGCCGAGTGGACTGAACAGCAAGAGCACGTACCTCGGGAAGACCTCCAACACTGGACCATGCACTTCGACGGATCCAAGAGGATCACTGGCTTGGGAGCAGGAGTTGTGCCGATCTCCCCGACCGGGGAAAGGCTAAGATATGCCCTTCACCTCCACTTCTCCGCCTCACACAACGTCGCCGAATACGAAGCTCTCTTACATGGACTGCGCCTTGCGCCTCTCACTCGGGATTCGTCGACTTATTGTGAAAGGCGACTCCCACTGGTTGTCAATCAAGTGATGAAAGACTGGTCTTGCTTAAACGACACTATGGAGGCCTACCGACAAGAGGTCCGCAAGCTTGAGGACAAGTTTGATGGGCTAGAACTCTCACATGTCCCGAGACATAACAACGAAGCCGCCGATGAGCTAGCGCAGCTTCGGATCTAAGCGCGAAGCTGCTCCAACGATGTCTTTGTCGAACATCTTTACGAGCCAACCATCACGGCAAAGACACTCCCAACGAGCAAACCACGAACGAAGTCACCATGGTCGATACCGACGGAGGACGCCGCTCATCAAATTCTTAACTCAAGCAAGAGCCGCCGGATGACCGGGATGAAGCGAACGCGTCCGGCGTCGTTGCCAAGCGTACGTCATGGTCGACTCCGATCTATACAAGAGAAGCCCCTCTCGGAATTCTAATGAGGTGCATCACACCCGAAGAAGGGAAACAATTACTCCAAGATATCCACTCGGGCATATGCGGAAGCCACGCGGCGCACGCACTCTAGTCGGCAAAGCTTACGGGCAAGGATTCTTCGGCTTACCGCGGTCTCCGACGCGGAAAAAGTCGTAAGAACCCGCGAAGGCTGCCAGCCGCCGACAAACCCATGTCCCGCCCAGAGCTTCAAACAATCCCACTTTCCCGGCCGTTCGCGGTATGGGGCTGGACATGGTTGGCCCCTTCAAAAAGGCTCCAGGAGGTTTCACGCACCTCTTCGTCGCAATCGACAAGTTCTCCAAATGGATTGAAGCCAAGCCGGTTGCCACAATCACTGCCGACAAAGCACGGGATTTTTCCTCAACATCGTGCACCGCTTCGGCGTCCCAAACGTAATCATAACCGATAATGGGACTCAATTCACGGAGGCATCTTCAAGGAATTCTGCGAAGACTTCGGAATCAAGATCTCGCTACGCACGCAGCTCACCCCAAAAGCAATGGGCAAGTCGAGCGAGCAAACGGCATGGTTCTTCAAGGCATCAAGGCTCGCGTCTTCGACCGGCTAAGCCCTTACGCCGGCAAGTGGGTCCAAGATCTTCCCTCGTTCTATGGTCGCTGCGAACTACACCCGGTCGGGCCACCGGCCAAACTCCTTTCTTTCCGGTCTATGGCGCGAAGCCATGTTGCCAAATGAGATGGAGTTTGAGTCCCTCCGGTCCGCAGCTTCAACGATGAACGCTACGACATCGACCGAGTGGATGACCTCACCCGATTGGAAGAGGCCCGCGAGGCGCCCTCATCCAGTCGGCCAAATACCTTCAAGGGCTCGAAGATACCACAGCCGCAACGTGCGAGCACGAGCTTTCATTGTTGGCGACCGGTCCTACGTAAGATCCGCACCACCAAAGACCGACACAAGTTATCTCCCTTATGGGAAGGACCCTATATAATCGCCGAAGCGACTCGGCCCGGTGCCTACCGCTAAAGCGCGAGGACGGGTCTATGGTGGAGAACTCCCGGAACATTGAACATCTTCGGCGGTTTTACGCCTAATCGGCTAAGGCCTCATGTTTTCCTTGACTCGCCAATCTCAAGCAAGATGACTTCTTGAGCTAGCAATGGGGCCGATACACATATCAATAAAGCTCGAATTTTCCTCGTCAAATTTTTGTGCACAATTTGGTTTATCATTGTTTAATGTCCTTCGACTCGAGCTCGGTGTCTAAGGACCGAGAGTTTTCCGATGACCTAATCAAGCCTAGGCTTGGTGACATGACGAAAACTACTTAAGAAATTTCACGCAAAGGCTCGAATCAAGGCATTGACATAAATAAACTAAAAATAGGCACGAGATTTCATGACAAGAGTGTTACGATTACATGACATTCACAAAGCGAAGTCGAATATAAGTTCAAAGCTTGAAATTGTTTACTACATCCAAAGAGATCTTTTTCGCCGCCTCTTGCGCCTCGCCGAGCATATCTAAGGCCTGCTCATCTGTTGTCCCCTCGGAAGCCCTCCCGATTGAATGAATATCCACTGGGGTAGAGGGACTTGGTCGTGCAAGAGCCGACCAGCCCCCATGTTGGCCGCTTCGGTGATGTTCTTCGATATCGCTTCTGGAGCCCGAGCTTGTCGAAGATCTCGATTGGCTCCAGCGAGCCGGCCCCAACCCCTTGATCAAACAAGGCTGCCAAGATTGGCGCGGCGGCATTGGCGACCTCTTCCCGTATCTCGTCGCCGGATTTGATCCGCCCGAGTAAGACGTCATACTGGGCTCGGGTCTTTATCTTATAAGCCGCAAGGAGTCCTAGATCATCAAGGCACTCGGGAATGAAGCAAGACATGAAATTCAACTTCAAAGAAGGTTACCTTCGAATTCGGCCTCCATTTCGGCCTTGTCGAGGTTGACCGCTTCCGGTTGGACTTGAAGCGAGTGGACCTCCGAAGAATTTTCTACAACAAAAGAGGATTATCAATAAACAAGATCAACAAAAGAATCATGATGAAGCCGAGAGAGGCGCTTACTTCCGATTGATCCGCGGAGGTCGAGGTTCGCTTCTCGAAGCTCCGAGATCTCCTTCCTTAAAGCGGCCTCCCTTGAAGCGGCCTCCTCCCGAGTGACCTTCACCGTCGCCGAACGTCCTCCAAGGAGTTTAAGTGAGGCACCAGCTTTTCCAGGCCTCGGATTTTGCCATTGAGCGGCAATATTCTTTCTGCATGCAAGGGCGAAGGATGATCGATCGAAGGATAACGAAGATATAATCAAAAAGAAAGATGAAGGCTTACGTTGAGACGGTCGGGTCGCCTCGTTCGGCTCTCGACGAGGGCATCCCTTTCATCCTTTTCACCGCCGGCCGAGGATGATGCCCGTCTCTCGCCTTCCGAGTCCCGCCACTCGATTCTCGATCGGAGGAACCCGTGTCTCGAAGACCGTAACCTGGGATCTCTTCTACCGTGGCTGGCAAATAAGAAAGACCAATGAAGACATGAAAGATTCAAAACTGAAAGAACAAAGGAAAGTTCCGAAGCAAATCTCACGGTTTCGGTGGCGCCCGCCTAGGTGGGGCAACCGGCCCTTCTTCTTCTTCGGGCTCGTGCCGAGTGACCCTCGCCGGGGGCGCTCGGGCGCAGCGTGGGCTTCCGGCTGCCGGGTTTCCGGGGATATCCCCTGGGCATGGGGCTCTTCCCTGGGCGCTCTCTCTCCGAGGAGAAGGGTGCTTCTCCAACGCCGCACTTGGTTGCGGGCTCGGGTTTTGGCTCGACGGCCTTGGCGCTTCAGAGCAGCGGCGGGTCGGCCCTTCATCCCTCCGACAGGATCTATATCCCGGGCTTCCGCACAAGTAAATACAAAAGATAAAGAAAAGTTTTCTATGAAAGAGCTCAGGACTTTGGTTTCGAGCTTACTGGTTGATCGGCGGATCTTCGGTGCAGCCCGCGGCGATCGCCTTAGAGGCGGAGTCTCGACCGGAGGAGCCGGGACGTCGTCATCCGAGTCCTCGATGATCGCCCGCCTTTGCTTGCGCGCTTGTTCGAGTCCTCACTGCGCGCCCGCTTCCCGACCGGATCGCTTGGATTTTTATCCCGCGCCGGCTTCTTAGCGGGCGATGCTGCGCGTCATCATGAGCCATCTTATATGGCTTGGAAATGATAGAGGCGTTCTCCTGCAGAAGAAGGAAGGCGCAACGTTAAGCGACAAGACATCAAGATCGAAAGATACTATAAAGCAATCAATCGGCTTACGGAGGAGGAGGTCGATGGATGCTGAATGGAAGGACTGGTAGTATGAGGGCTCGCTCGACCGAGATCCGGATGAGAAGAGCTTGTACATCCGGATCTTCGGGATCTCGTATGTGAGCGGATCCGGGTCCTCCCGATTGGGGTCGCTTCCGCTTTCGTACTCGAAGGCCGGTTTCGACCGCTCCCGATTGCGCCGGTCGGCACTGATGAAGTGCCGAGTGATTTGTTCCCGCGAAGGTTCCTCTTCTTCATCGCCGGATCTTCACGAGCGATCGTTGGCCTCATCCCATTCTTGGGCTACTGGGACGGTGCTCCAAGATGGTTTGGGGACAGGAGGAAGACCGACAAAGGAAGGGAGGCCGGGTTCAAGATTGCTGATGTAGAACCGCCGAGTGCCGCCTTTGTTCGAGGATTTCAAGGGAGAGAGAAGTAGTCTTTGCGGAGAGATCCGCGAAGCCGGAAGCTCTGCCCCGCCAACGACACAAGGATGGTCCTTGTTCGGATGGGGTTTCAAGTAGAACATACGACGGAACAGATTGAAGTGAGGAAGAATGCCAAGGAAGGCTTCACATACATGAATGAAGAGTGCTATGTGAAGCATCGAGTTGGGGTTCGATGGTATATTTGAAGACCATAATAGTTCAAAAGCCCCGAAAGAATTCGGAGGTGGGAAGACTGAATCCGCAATAGAAAAAGGAGGTAAAGACAACGAGCTCACCGGTGTTTGGGGTCGGGAAGTCCTCCCCGCCGCCGGCGCCATCCCACAAGTTCCTTGGGCGGAAGCACGCCGTGCTTCACCATCTCCTTGAGGGTGTACTCCCTCACGTCTGAGGTGGCCCATTGGTCAAACGGAATCCTCTTTTCTTCCGCCATGAGGGCGAGGTTGTTGAGGAGCGGATCGGCGTGAGAAAGGTTGGATCTTGGGCGATAGATGTGGGAGTTTTGGCTGCGAGCTAGTTGTCGCGGCGAGCAAGCTTCTTGGCGGATGGATGAGGAGCGCGCAAGCCTAGGGTTCTCCGCGATGAACCGATGAGCGTGATTGTGAGAAGGGGAATTTTTGGAAGATGAAGAGGCGGGGACGACCTCGTGTCTTTATAAAGAAAGATTTGAGGGTTGCGCTAGGTTTTCGGTGAGTGGGCCGAGCCCATAAGGAAATCTACGGCCCAACTAAGGTGTGGTCCGATACGTGTCCTTAGGGACTTAAGCGGATGAGCTTAAGCAGATTTGCCCGGCAATATGCGCGTGTCCGAGTGCCCAATACCTTTAAAGATCCTTCCATACCGCGGTTTGTCCGACTTCATGAGAAGCGACACGATGCAATTTGGAAGGTGACCAACAAGAGTTTTTATAGCCACCTTGGTGAACAAGGGCTTTGGTTTTTCAAGCATTTGGTCGGGTAATCTAGCCGATGCTTTTTGTTTTCCACCTTGGTGAAGATCTTTATAAGATTGAGACCGTATTATGGCAAAAGCTCGTTTAATAACTTGGTCATATTTTTCATATGATTGAAAGAATTTATTTTCCCATGAGGGATGATTAAAGTTTTTGTTCCGGATGACTCGGGCGGATCTACTCGGATAAGCATGAGCTTACCGAGTGCTTTTACCCGCTAGGGTTGATTGAGTTATTATTCCGGATTACTCGGGCGAATCCACTCGGTTGAGCAAGAGTTTACGAGTGCTTTTTACCCATGAGGGATGATTGAATTATTTGTTCGAGATGACTCGGGCAAATTCACTCGCTTGAGTATGAACTTGCCGAGTAATGAGATTTCTATGATTGCTTTAGCATGAGCTAGGCATCTACATGAGAATAATTTTTTATATAGTTCTTGACTATATGCTTAGTCTATTTTTGACTAACCACATAGTCGGGGCTACACCTATAATTAGGTGCATCGGAGATGCACCTAGATATTTATTTTTTGAGAATTTTTATATATAAATTTTTCCAGCCCTTCACAGTCTTTGGAGCCACTCGGAAGATTCAGCAGAGATGATGGAATCACTCGGCGCCAAAAGCACTCGGTCAAAGAGATTTTTGGTTGAGTGCCGCTTTGGTCAAGCCGAGTTGTCTCGTCGGCCCGAAAAGGACTCGGGGCTACGTGGAGATTGTGGCAATCGGGTATCCACATGGCAAGCTTATCCGACCGGAGGTAGGGATAGATTGCGCGCTATATCTGTAGCCGAACTTGACTTGGGTGTTACGGTTGCCGATAGAGATAAGGCAATCGGCCTATAGTCACGGTTTGGTAAGATTGAGGAAACCGACTTAGAGTAAGATAGGGTTTCCGATTTGTAAACCCTTCCTCCCAAGACTATATAAGGGGGTAAGGGGCGTCCCTTGAGGGATATTCCGATAGGAGATCAGATATTCTAACACTAGATCTGAGATACAACTTCATAAGCGAGAGCTTTAGATCACGAGATCAATAAAGACACTCGGCGGATCGAATCCACCGAAACAGGAGTAGGGTATTACCTCACGAGAGGGCCTGAACCTGTCTAAATCTTCTTCTCTTTCTAACCCATTGTGCTTGGCGATCTCGACTGCGACCCCATAAAATATATTGTCGAAACCAAGTTTCGACACTGGTAGCTGTTGTTATAGGAGAACTCTGAGTAGGGCAGGCATTTCTCCCAGTCCTTAGTAAAATCCAGCGCACAGGCTCTTAGCATGTCCTCCAGGACCTGGTTCGTCCTCTCGGTTTGTCATCTGTCTGAGGGTGATAAGCAATACTGAAGGCGAGGTGAGTTTCCAACGCCTCATGAAACTTATCCCAGAAGTGAGATGTGAACTGAGTGCCACGGTCTGACACAATCCTTGTGGGTACTCCATGTAGGCACACAATTCTAGACATGTACAGTTCTGCCAATTTGGCGCTGCTATACCGAGTCTTGACTGGGATAAATCGGGCGGTCTTGGTCAGTCTATCCACGATCACCCAAATGGAATCGTATCCGGTAGCAGTTTTGGGTAGTCCCACTATAAAGTCCATGCCTATTTCATCTCATTTCCACTCAGGGATCTTGAGTGGTTGCAGCAATCCTGCCGGTCGCTGATGCTCAGCCTTAACTCGTTGGCATACATCACATACAGCCACGTATTCCGCTACGTCTCTTTTCATGTTGGGCCACCAGTATTCCGTTTTCAAATCCTGGTACATTTTGGTGTTGCCCGGGTGTAGCGAGTATGCTGACTCATGGGCTTCCTTCAAGATTAGCTTCCTCAATCCACCTTTCTCGGGTACGTAAATCCTTTTTCGATACCATAGGGCTCCATCGTCGTCGGCCGTGAATTCCTTGGCTAGTCCTTCAGCCATGCGCTCCTTGATTAGCCGGACTTCCTCACAATCCTTCTGGGCTCCCTTAATCTGACTTTGTAGGAGAGGTTGTATCTCCAGCGAACTCAGTTGTTCATGAGGAATCAACTACAGGTTAAGCCGAGCTATCTCTTCTTGAAGCTCGTTGGCCATATATTCCATCCTTAGTTGGTTGCACTGGGCTTTGCGGCTCAAAGCGTCAGCTACAACATTGGCCTTGCCAGGGTGGTAATGGATTCCTATGTCATAGTCCTTGATCAGTTCCAGCCATCTTCTCTCGCGTAGGTTAAGATCCGTTTGGGTAAAGAAATACTTCAAGCTCTTGTGGTCCGTGTATATATCATAGTGGTTTTCGATCAGGTAGTGCCTCCAAATCTTCAAGGCATGCACTACTGCGGCCAATTCTAAGTCTTGGGTGGGATAGTTCTTCTCATGAGGTCGCAGTTGTCTCGAGGCACAAGCCACAACCTTTCCTTCTTGCATCAACACGCCTCCTAGTCCTTGTCTAGATGCATCACAGTATATAACGAAGTCTTTCCGGTTGTCCGGTAGGACTAAGATCGGGGCGGTGGTTAACTTTTCTTTGAGCTGGTCAAATGCCTGTTGACACTACTCAGTCCATGCATACTTCTTTTCCTTTTTCAATAGTTGGGTCAGGGGTCGGGCTATCTTAGAAAATTCTTCTATAAACTGTCGGTAATATCCAGCCAATCCCAAGAAACTTCTAACCTCTGTTACCGACTGGGGTGCTTTCCATTTGGTAACAGCTTCGACCTTGGCGGGGTCTACTGCTACGCCTCCTGCTGAGATCACATGTCCAAGAAAAGCTACTTCCTTAAGCCAAAATTCACACTTGCTGAATTTGGCATATAGCTGATGCTCTCGCAGCCTTCTCTAGTACCAAGCGCAGATGTTCTCGCGTGTTCTTCATCATCCTTGGAGTAGATGAGGATATCATCAATGAACACTACCATGAACTTGTCTAGATATTCCATAAATACTTTGTTCATGAGGTTAATGAAGTAGGCCGGGGCATTGGTCAGTCCAAAAGACATTACTGTGAACTCGTACAAGCCGTAGAGTGTAGACAGTCTTGGGTATATCCTCAGTCTGAATTTTTAGCTGATGGTATCCATATCGAAGATCGATCTTTGAGAACACTTGGGCTCCCTTGAGTTGATCGAACAGGTTGTCGATTTGAGGTAACGGGTACTTGTTCTTAATGGTAACCTCATTCAATGACCGATAGTCTATGCACATTCTCATGCTTCCGTCCTTTTTCTTAACAAACAATACTGGGGCTCCCCACGGTGAAGAACTAGGGCGTACGAAGCCTTTCTCTTGTAGTTTCCTTATCTGCTTCTTAAGTTCCTCCAATTCATTCACCGGCATCCGGTAGGGTCTCTTAGCTATGGGGGCGATACCAGGCATGAGGTCAATAATGAACTCTATGTCTTGGTCTGGGGGCATTCCCAGTAGTTCCTCAGGAAATACATCCGGGTAGTCCTGGATTATTGGAATTCCACCTATGGGTAGCATGGTGAATATTCCTGTAGCTCGGTCACAGAGCATGGGTCTTGATCCATGGCTACTATCATCGGTGATCCCCATGGGGTAGATAGGGTAACTTCTCTTCGTCCACAGTCTAGTACCCCTTGGTTCTTGGTTAACCAATCCATTCCTAGTATGACGTCCAAGGTTTGGGGCGGCAAAACCAAAAGGTTGGACAGGAATACCACGTCCTTGATTCGAATGGGCACATTGATGCACGCATGGGGTATGGTCACATCTCCTCCGGGTGAGTGTACTACCATGGGTCTCTTAAGGTCTACTCGGTGCAAATTGTGCTCTTTGCTTATTCTCGACGATATAAATGAATGTGAAGCTCCAGAATCAAACAAAACTTTAACTGGTGCGAAATGGATAGAAAACATACCCATTAGCACGCTTTGGTCCTCCCGAGCTTCCTCGCACGCACATGGTTGACTTGACCACGGCGGAATCGGTTGCGGCTTCCTTTAGTTGGGGCGTTCTAAACAAACCGTGTCCAGTGCCGGAGCAGGGGTTCCTCGTACCGCAATGGCATTGGCTCCGGTGTGGTTGGGGGTGTTGCGCGGCTTAGGGCGCTTGTTGGCGTAATGCCCAAACTCTACGCAATTGAAGCAGCTTGACATTCCCGGCTCCCGGGCTGCCAAGGTAGGTGCCGGAGTGCGAGACGGTGTTGCGGTGGCTCGCGATATTGCCGGGTGCGGCGGGCGATTGGTTGCTACAATAGTTGGATTCCAACCCGACGGGGTTGCTCCTTTGGGTCGCTGGGGCGTTCCTTGAATTGGGCGGGCCATTCCAAGCCTTCTCTTCTGGTTGTTTTCAACTGTCCTTTGGTCATGCTCAAGTCTTACGACCTTGTTGTGAGGCTCTGAAAGCTGGCGTGGTGTAACATCTTGAAAATCGGAGAACCGAAATCGGAACGTAAAAATCGGAACTTTCAAAAACCGTGGCTTATTGCTTCTTCTCGGGTTTGTTGCTTCTTATTTGCCAGCTCAGTTGCATAAATTTAGTCGTGGTCAATTCCCTTTTCGGCGTATTTGGAGTTTTCGGAGTTGACAAAATGATGGTGCGAAAGTCGCATCGGGGTTTTAAAAAGGAATCGGAAAAGTGCGGATTTGTGAAAACGCATTTCGAGTAATATAAAATAAAAAAAATTTTGGTTGGGAGAAGATAAATTAAAACACAAAATAAATAATAAAATTCTCGGGAGGCGTACTCGAAATTTGGGAAATGTATTTTTATTAAAAATGGGTAAATTATGAAAATTAGGAAAAAGAATTTAAATAAGTATGAAAAATAATTATGGAAAAATGAAAGTCAAGAAAAAGTTTCAAATATAAAGTAAAAATTATTTTTAGAATATTAGAATTTATTTTGGAATTTTTAGAAGGAAAGAAAATAGAAAATGGGAAAAGAAAATAGAAAATCGGGAAAAAAGTAAAAATGCACTGTTCATTGGTCACAAACTGTTCGACGCCGTACCGGCCTCGCCGCGCGCGCGCCTGCGACGGCCAAGCGCGCGCCTGCGCCGCGCGCGCGCCGCGCCGCGCCCAACCGTGCCTCGGCCCTCCTCCCCGCGCGCCACGCGCCGGCGCAGCGCGCCGCGCCGCGCGCCACGCCACGCGCGCAAGCAGCGACCGCCCGCGCGGACCGCGCTGCGCGCCCGCGCCGCGCGCCTGCGCTCCCGACCGACCACGCCGCGCGCCGTGCGCGCGCCACGCGGCCGAGCCACGCCCGCCCCTACCTCGCGCGCGCACGCCGCTCCGGACCCCGCCCGCGCCGTGCGCCTCGCGCCGCGCTTTCGCCCGCCGTACCCGGCCCTCCCTGCTGCGCCGCCGCGTGTCACCGCCCGCGCGCGCCGAGCCGGACCCCTCCTTCCACCCCGCGCCCGCGCCGAGCCCCCGGCTGCGCCTATAAAAGGCGGTGCCCGCCGATTCCACCGCACCGCCGCCGTGTTTCGCCGTTCCCGAGCACCACCGCCAAGGGCCGCCGCCGCTTAGCCGCCGCCGCCGTGCGCAAGCCCGGCCCCCGTGCCCCTTGCTCTCCCCGAGCCGCCGTCGCCGTAAGTCCCCTTTGCGCCGCCTTGTCCCTCACCGCCGCCCTCTGTTCTCCTCCCGGCACCGGTCGAACACCTTGCGGGCATGGAACAAGCGCGAGAAAAGGAAAAAAAAAAAAAGAAAAAGAGAAAAAGAAAAATAGGGAAAAATTAGGAAAAATTTGGAAAATTTGGAAAAATATTTTGGGATGACTTGAGTAAAATTTTGGGCAAAAATAAATTATTTTCTCGCATATTTTCTCGGTGCAAAGTTTGAAAAATCGGAATCGGACGTTTTCCGAATTCCATTTCGCATCGTTTTTCAATCCGGATTCCGTTCAATTCTTTCCCGCCATCGAAATAGGTTTCGCTTTTGTGCTCAAACCCTCGATTTCGAGCACGAATTTTCTTCGCTGATATTTTCAAACGTAAATTCCAAATTTAATTGCGATCGCCGACTTTGCGAAAACCCTAGGTCATCCGTTCGATTCCAAAACCCGGATTTTCCTCGCAACCCTTGTCCTAACTCGAGTAGAATTTTCGGCAAAACTTCGGAGTTGTTTTCATGGCTTTTGTGGTTCTTTTCGATCGCTCGGTGTTTTGTTGAATTCTAACGAATTCAATTGATCTTTCGCACGTACGGTAGCGCCGAAGAAACCGGCATCGACACCGCCGAAGACCCCACCCCTCAAGTGTGCGAGCAAGGCAAGTCTTCACACCCTTTGAACATATTGATCCCAATTGCGAAATGATGTTATTTTAAACTCTAAACATGCATGCTTCACCGAGTTACCTATACTTGTTGTGCCATTCCTTGCTATTGAGTACCTTTAGAATTACTCCTTGTAACTCGCGATGTGATACAAATAACCGAAGCATAACTTCGTAAACCGCTTAGCCATGCTATACTTAGATTTATGCATACTCATGACTTTATGAAAAAAGCTTATGCTTGGGCAACTACCTTAGGGAGGTAGTTGAGATTCGGCATGTGGAGACATGAGCGCCACATGACCATGATGAATTAAGTTTGATGAAAATTGAAAGTACTATACAAATGTTTTAGATCGGGGCGCCGGATGTTTTGGGTGGATTCCGGAAAAGGCAAGTGCCGACCCTGGTCAATTAAGGACCGAGCCATGAGATAGCCGGAAACGAGCCGCATCAACCGTACTTCTCGAATGGGTATAGACCTAGCCGACTAGATAGCCGAGCGGAGGCGTATCCTTGCATAGATGGTTCTCTATGATGTGGTTATGGGATGAGGATGAGGCTGCGGCCTTTGTTATGAATGGTGGGATTGAACCGATGTTAATTAAACTTAAAGATCTGAAAAGACTTCCCTTACCCCGGTGCGCGAACTCCTCTCACCGCTAGAAAAGGACGGCTAGAGTGCATGAGGGCTTAAGTTCATGGAGCGGGTACGCCAAAGTGAGGTTATCGAAAGGCTTTGCCGTGGCCGTCTCATGTGTTGAGGCGTAGGCTCATTTGTTGGGCTCACGGAGTACGGGTAAAGTGTACATCCACCGCAATGTGAGTGAATCAATCTATTCGAATAGCCGTGCTCGCGGATATTGAGCATCGTGACAAGACTTTCGCTTGGCTAGATTTTTAAACTTAAAACTGCTGGGATGGGTATGCATGATGGTTTTATTCCTGGCGGATCAACTTCTCGAGAATGCGAGAAGGGGTGGACTCCCGAGAAAATCATGACGAACCTGGAGGCGGGAAGCCATCCTTGGAATCACGATGGATGGTAGACGAACCGTCGCCGGATTAATGAACTATGAAATTAAAACTTGATTTGGCTAGTCGGTAGGCTTGTGAAAAGAATTGTGAAACCGGCTTTACGCAAAAATAACCCTAGCCATGTTCGTGAATAACCCTATCATATGCATTAATTCTGTGTTGGCTTGCCGAGTACGGTTGGTACTCACCCTTGCTATACGCACAAACCTCCAATGATGGAAATGAAGAGCCGAAGACCCTACGCGTACTACCCGGAGGGCGAAGGAACCGACGGCGCATATTAGACTTTAGCTCCGGTCGTTGCTCGTGGCAATGGACAAGCCGCGCCTCTTTCCGCCGCCTTATCTAAACTCTTTTTTATGTTGTATTCGGACCATAAGGTCCTGTGGATGAACAATGCCTTCGGGCCTATTTATGTAATAATGGTATCTGTAAGACTATTCGTGCATGCGCACTTGATTATCCAAGATCGCCTTCGTGGGTACCAACTACTTGATCCAGGGAAATGGTACTATGAACACGAAAGATTCCCGACTCAAAATCGGGGTCCACAGAGCTGGTTCGAGCCATGCGACCGTAGGCTAAGACCAAATGGCGCCCTACCCCTAACTAGATGGCTAAAGGGAAGTATCCCTACGTAGGATCGCTTTTAAACTATTATTTCCGAAAATGCAAATATATCTTTTCTACATCGTATTTCTTTTTACCAAATGATTATGAAAGCTCCCTCCCGCTAACCCTAAGTTGCCCGTAAAGCGGATGTCAAACCACGACGGAACTTGGGAAGTCACTTTCCGGGGACGAAGGGTTCGTGGTCCAACTCCAGTCCCTACTATGGTGCTTGAGATACCCGGAGCCACCCACCTATCACATCAAAAGACATGGCTCCGAGATGTATCCAGCCTGGGAGGCAGCCGTATCCATAAAAGCCCGCATGGGGAGTGAGACATCCTACTGCTTCCACACTCGCTACCACCGGGATCTAGCGAAGGCCTATTCGGATGCCGCTCGCGAGGCCTTCCTTCGCCTTAATGCGGAACACCGTGCCGAACTCACAATGACGAGTTCGTGCATCATCCTTACCGCGAAGAGGGCAACCCGGTGCACCGTGGAGGCTACCCCCTGCTGCTACAACCCGATGGTCACGCGTTTATCGCGTTGGGCGAGACAACAGACGACTGTTACGAGGAGGCCCGCTCGAGATCAACGATCGCAGTCACGCCTCAATGATCGGTCAACAGCCACCAAGGCCGTGGAGACCAGATAAGCATGCTTGCGAATCTCACCGCAGCCAATGGTGCCCAAGACGAGGAACTCTCGGACCGCTACATGGCCCGGGGAAGCTCGGTAGAGCTGGAAGAGCAGCTCAGGAAGAGCAAGCAAGCACGAGATCAACCGGCTAGAGGAGCACTGCACACTCATCCCGTCTACGCGCAGTACTTCCACCGAGCTTGTGCCATCACCTCCGCCCCGTGCCCGACCACTATTACCTTATGACTCCAAGCAAGCTTAGATACTTTTCAAGCTATGATGGAGCAAGCTTTCATGTTGAGCACGAGCCCGCACCGTACAGTAGACCCCACTGCTGCCACATCCATGGGACCCACCCTGAGCTCCGAGCCGGGATCAGGAGAGGGTAACCCCATCCAGATCTACACCGACACGGAGTCCGAGGCGAGCCCATGGAGATCAAATGGGAGTCTAGCGACACCGACTCAATGGAGGACGAAGTTCCCCCTCGTCGCCGACTCACACGGGAGGCCCCTCACCCGCCGCATCGCTCGCAAGAGTACGCGGCCACCGAGTCGGAAGATTCGGCGTGACTCCGAGGCCACCACCTCCGAGCCGTGGGGACTTCGGTTTGCTTCGCAGCGGACCACCCACTTCCGGCGCCTGGCTCTTGCGGATGGTTGGATGACTAGGCGTGAAGACCTTCCCAGCTCGGCGGCACGAACCATTCCCTAATCCCCCTTAATTAGTTGATGTAGTTGGACGATATAACTATTGTTGCTATCTGGCATGAAGGACTGTGTGTGTACAATCGTGTACCCCTTATGTAATATGATGAACCTAAGCATCGCCTCGCGATGTCTTAATTCGTATGCCTATTATTATTTCACCTTGACTGTTGATTGAAGATCATTCGAAAGAACTTGAAGAAAAATTCCCCTGTGAGCTATAACCTAAACTAGTCCGATCTCTTGATTCATCTCACTTCTTCAGATGGCACATCGTCGCAGAGCCGCAGCAACCAACGAGAACCCGCCAGAACCTAACCCCTCCACCCTGGCGGAGGTCATGGCTTTGCAGACCCAGCTACTCCAAGCGATTGCTAATAATCAAGGAAGTCGAGGAGGATCGAGTCTGGGAGAATTCATGAGAGCTAAGCCACCCACTTTTTCCACGGCCGAAGAACCTATGGATGCCGAGGATTGGCTAAGAGTGATAGAAAAGAAGCTAACCCTCGTCAGAGTCCGAGAAGCTGATAGAGTTATCTTCGCTACTAACCAACTGGAGGGTCCCGCGAGTGACTGGTGGGACACCTACAAGGAGACACGAGCTGAAGACGCTGGCGAGCCAACATGGGAGGAATTCACGGCTGCGTTTCGTGAGAATTTCGTGCCAGCTGCAGTGATGAGGATGAAGAAGAACGAGTTCCGCAGGCTGCGTCAAGGGAACACCTCGGTACAAGAGTATCTGAACAAGTTCACCCAGCTTGCCCGTTATGCCACCAGTGACCTGGCAGACGAAGAAGAAAAGATAGACAAATTCATTGAGGGACTAAATGACGAACTGAGGGGACCAATGATCGGGCAGGATCACACCAGTTTCCAAAGCCTCATCAACAAGGTCGTCCGACTTGAGCATGACCAAAAGGTGGTGGACAATAACCGCAAGAGGAGGCTCGCTATGGCTCGCCCATTCCGGGAACGCCACAACGCCCCAAGGGAGCCACCCCGTCCGGATGGAAGCCAAACGTCCCGCAACCGGACGTTCTCTCACTTCCGACCATGTCAATAGGTCAGCCACACCACGCTTCGTACACCCACACCAACCCTAGCCGCTCCAGAAGAAGGAATGTGAGTGTTTCAATTGCGGAGAATTCGGGCACTACTCCAATAGCTGCCCAAAACCACGCAACACCCCGTGCGCACGGCGCCAATGCAACACCCGTCCGAGGAACCCCACCCTGCGGCGGGACGAGGTCTGCTTCGGGACCCCGCTACCCAACGAGGCCGCCACCGGATTTCGACGTGGCCGGTGAATCATGTGCGGGCGAAAAGCACAAGAGTACCGGAGCGTATTGATGGGTATGTTCTCTATCAACTCTACACCGCTTAAAGTTTTATTCGATTCGGAGCCTCGCATTCATTCATATCTTCCCAAGTAAGCAAACAACGCCACCTACAACAAGTAGCACTTAAGAGGCCTATGTTGGTACACTCACTGGGGAAGACATAACCGTACCCCATGCCGCATTAATGTGCCCATACGGATTAGAGACGTGGTGTTTCTCTCAAACCTTATGGTGCTGTCACCTCAGACCATAGATGTTATACTCGGAATGGATTGGTTGACCAAGAATAATGGGATTATAGACTGCAGTCGAAGGGAAGTCACGGTATCCACCCCGTGGGATCACCGATGAGCATAACTATGGATCAAAACCCAAAGCTATGTGAGCAAGCTGCGGGAGTGTTCACCATGCTACCCTTAGGAGGAATGCCCGTAGTACAAGAATACCGGATGTATTTCCCGAGGAATTACCCGGAATGCCACCGGATCGCGATGTAGAGTTTATCATCGACTTAATGCCTGGTACTGCCCCCATATCCAAGAGACCTTATCGAATGCCAGCCAACGAGTTAGAGGAACTCAAGAAGCAGATAAGGGAACTACAAGAGAAGGGATTTGTACGCCCCAGCTCTTCTCCCTGGGGAGCCCCCGTACTCTTTGTCAAAAAGAAGGATGGGAGTATGAGAATGTGTGTGGACTACCGATCGAATGAAGTAACCATCAAGAACAAGTACCCGTTGCCCGATCGATGACCTATTCGATCAACTTAAGGGTGCACAGGTGTTCTCCAAGATTGATCTACGGTCAGGATATCATCAGTTGAAAATTAGAGCCGGAGATATTCCTAAGACGGCATTCTCTACACGATACGGCTTATACGAGTTCACGTGATGTCCTTTGGATTGACCAATGCCCCCGCATACTTTATGAACCTAATGAACAAGGTATTCATGGAGTACCTGGACAAATTCGTGGTGGTATTCATCGACGATATACTTATCTACTCCAAGAACGATGAAGAACACGCGGAACATCTACGACTAGTACGGAAAAGCTACGAGAGCACCATGTATGCAAAGTTCAGCAAATGTGAGTTCGGCTCAAGGAAGTCGCTTTTCTTGGTCATGTGGTTTCAGCGAGGAGTAGCGTAGACCCCGCCAAGGTCGAAGCTGTCACGGGATGGAAGGCACCCAAGTCAGTGACAGAAGTTCGGAGTTTCTTGGGCTTGGCCGGTTATTACCGACGGTTTATCGAAGGGTTTTCTACTGTAGCCCGACCTATGACTCAACTTCAAGAAGGAAAAGAAGTTTGAATGGAATGAGAAGTGCCAAAAAGCCTTCGACCAATTAAAAGAAAAGTTAACCACTGCTCCAATCTTGACCTTACCCGACAACGGAAGGACTTCGTGATGTCTTGTGATGCATCCCGGCAAGGATTGGGAGGAGTATTGATGCAGGATGGAAAGGTCGTAGCGTATGCCTCTCGGCAGTTACGACCCCACGAAGAGAATTATCCCACACACGACTTGAAATTAGCCGCGGTTGTACACGCATTGAAGATCTGGAGACACTATCTGATCGGGAACCACCGTGATGTGTATACCGATCACAAGAGCCTAAAATATTTCTTTACTCACTGATCTCAATCTACGACGAGGCGATGGTGGAGTTGATCAAGGATTACGATCTAGGAATCCACTATCATCCCGCAAGGCAAATGTAGTGGCCGATGCGCCGAGCCGCAAAGCCCAATGCAACCACCTGGGATTGGACGGTATGGCCAGTGAACTCCAAGAAGAAATGGCCGACTCAATCGCACCCGATTCCTCACGGAGAAGTAAACTCACCGGAAATCCAACCCCTACGAGAACTCAAATAGAGGAAGCCCAAAAAGGGAATGAGGAAACCCGGAAATCAAGGAACGCATGGCGCGGACGCGCTAAGGAGTTTTCGGTAGATGACAAGGGAATCTGTGGTACAAGAAAAGAATCTGTGTGCCCGAACGAGGCGGTTTGAGAGGATTGATCTTAAAGGAAGCCCACGAATCGGCATATTCGTTACATCCCAAGCACGAAAATGTACCAGATTTGAAAGGAGAATACCGGTGGCCTAATATGAAGAGGGATGTAGCCGAATACGTAGCCGTGTGCGATGTGTGCCAAAGGGTGAAAGCCGAACATCAACGCCAGTGGTTTGCTGCAGCCACTCAAGATTCCCGAATGGAAATGGGACGAGATAGGCATGGATTTCATAGTAGGACTACCTAAGACCGCGATCGGTTACGATTCCATTTGGGTAATAGTAGATCGGCTCACCAAGACTGCCAGTTTATTCCCGTGAAAACTAACTACAACGGTGCCAAGCTAGCGGAACTATACATGAGTAGGATTGTGTGTCTCCACGGTGTACCAAAGAGGATTATATCGGATCGTGGTACCCAATTCACGTCTCATTTTTGGAGCAAGGTCCACGAGGCACTCGGCAGTCACCTCGCCTTTAGTACCGCTTACCACCCGCAGATTGACGGACAGACTGAGAGGACGAATCAAGTGCTAGAAGACATGCTGAGAGCCTGTGCGTTAGATTTCACCAAGGATTGGGAGAAATGTTTGCCGTACGCCGAGTTCTCTTACAACAATAGCTATCAAGCCAGTCTGAAGATGTCGCCAAACGAAGCTTTATTTGGTCGCCGATGTCGAACACCACTAATGTGGTCGGAGACCGGTGAACGAATAGTATTCGGGCCTGACATAATCAAGGAGGCTGAGGAAAAGGTTCGCCTGATCCGGGACCGACTACAAGCTGCTCAATCACGACAAAAGAGCTACGCGGACACTCGTCGAAGAGAATTGGAATTTAAAGAAGGTGACTACGTGTATCTAAAGGTCTCACCACTACGAGGAACTCAGAGATTCAAGGTCAAGGGAAAACTCGCACCACGATACGTGGGCCCATTCTTGATAAGCGCTAGGAGAGGACAAGTGGCTTACCAATTGGAACGCCCGAGAATCTCTCCGATGTCCACCCAGTATTCCACGTATCGCGCTGAAGAAATGTTTGCGAGTACCGAAGAGCAAGCTCCTTTAGAAGCCATCCATGTCCACAGTGATCTTACTTACCCGGAGCATCCAATCAAGATACTAGACGAGGCAGAAAAGAAGACACGGACCAAATCATGGCGCATGTACAAGGTACAATGGAGCAATCACACGGAAGAAGAGGCTACCTGGGAGAGCAAAGAGTTACTCAGGACAGAATACCCACACCTACTCAGCAACTGGTAAGAAATCTCGGGGACGAGATTTATTGTTAGGGGGGTAGGTTTGTAACATCTTGAAAATCGGAGAACCGAAATCGGAACGTAAAAATCGGAACTTTCAAAAACCGTGGCTTATTGCTTCTTCTCGGGTTTGTTGCTTCTTATTTGCCACTCGCTTGCATAAATTTAGTCGTGGTCAATTCCCTTTTCGGCGTATTTGGAGTTTTCGGAGTTGACAAAATGATGGTGCGAAAGTCGCATCGGGGTTTTAAAAAGGAATCCGGAAAAGTGCGGATTTGTGAAAACGCATTTCGAGTAATATAAAATAAAAAAAAATTTTGGTTGGGAGAAGATAAATTAAAACACAAAATAAATAATAAAATTCTCGGGAGGCGTACTCGAAATTTGGGAAATGTATTTTTATTAAAAATGGGTAAATTATGAAAATTAGGAAAAAGAATTTAAATAAGTATGAAAAATAATTATGGAAAAATGAAAGTCAAGAAAAAGTTTCAAATATAAAGTAAAAATTATTTTTAGAATATTAGAATTTATTTTGGAATTTTTAGAAGGAAAGAAAATAGAAAATGGGAAAAGAAAATAGAAAATCGGGAAAAAGTAAAAATGCACTGTTCATTGGTCACAAAGCTTCGACGCCGACGCCGCCACCGCACGCGCCGCGCGCTGCCGACCGCGCGCGCAGGCGCACGCGCGCGCCACGCGCCGCGCGCGCCCAACCGTGCTCGCGCCCTACCTCGCGCGCACACGCGCCGGCGGCACGCGCGCCGCGCCGCGCGCGCCACGCGCCGCGCAAGCGACCGCCCGCGCCCGCGCCGCCGCGCCCGCCCGTACCGACCACGCCCGCGCGCCGCGCCGCGCCACGCGACCGAGCCACGCCCGGCCCCTACCTCGCGCGCACGCGCTCCGACTCCGCCCGCGCCGTGCGCCTCGCCGCAAAGCTCGCCCGCCGTACCCGGCTCCCTGCGCCGCCGCGTGTCACCGCCCGCGCCGCGCCGAGCCGGACCCCCTCCTTCCACCCCGCGCCCGCGCCGAGCCCCCCGGGCCGCGCCTATAAAAGGGCGCGTGCCCGCCGATTCCACCGCACCGCCGCCGTGTTTTCGCCGCCCCGAGCACCACCGCCAAGGGCCGCCGCCGTTTAGCCGTCGCCGCCGTGCGCAAGCCTGGCCCCGTGCCCCCTTGCTCCTCCCCGAGCCGCCGTCGCCGTAAGTCCCCTTTGCGCCGCCTTGTCCCTCACTCGCCGCCGCTCTGTTCTCCTCTCGGCACCGGTCGAACACCTTGCGGGCATGGAACAGGGGCAGAAAAAGGAAAAAAGAAAAAAAAAGAAAAAGAGAAAAAGAAAAATAGGGAAAAATTAGGAAAAATTCGGAAAATTTGGAAAAATATTTTGGGATGACTTGAGTAAAATTTTGGGCAAAAATAAATTATTTTCTCGCATATTTTCTCGGTGCAAAGTTTGAAAAATCGGAATCGGACGTTTTCCGAATTCCATTTCGCATCGTTTTTCAATCCGGATTCCGTTCAATTCTTTCCCGCCATCGAAATAGGTTTCGCTTTTGTGCTCAAACCCTCGATTTCGAGCACGAATTTTCTTCGCTGATATTTTCAAACGTAAATTCCAAATTTAATTGCGATCGCCGACTTTGCGAAAACCCTAGGTCATCCGTTCGATTCCAAAAACCCGGATTTTCCTCGCAACCCTTGTCCTAACTCGAGTAGAATTTTCGGCAAAACTTCTGGAGTTGTTTTCATGGCTTTTGTGGTTCTTTTCGATCGCTCGGTGTTTTGTTGAATTCTAACTGAATTCAATTGATCTTTCGCACGTACGGGTAGCGCCTAAGAAACCGGCATCGACACCGCCGAAGACCCCACCCCTCAAGTGTGCGAGCAAGGCAAGTCTTCACACCCTTTGAACATATTGATCCCAATTGCGAAATGATGTTATTTTAAACTCTAAACATGCATGCTTCACCGAGTTACCTATACTTGTTGTGCCATTCCTTGCTATTGAGTACCTTTAGAATTACTCCTTGTAACTCGCGATGTGATACAAATAACCGAAGCATAACTTCGGTAAACTGCTTAGCCATGCTATACTTAGATTTATGCATACTCATGACTTTATGAAAAAGCTTATGCTTGGGCAACTACCTTAGGGAGGTAGTTGAGATTCGGCATGTGGAGACATGAGCGCCACATGACCATGATGAATTAAGTTTGATGAAAATTGAAAGTACTATACAAATGTTTTAGACAGGGCGCGGATGTTTTGGGTGGATTCCGGAAAAGGCAAGTGCCGACCCTGGTCAATTAAGGACCGAGCCATGAGATAGCCGGAAACGAGCCGACAACCGTACTTCTCGAATGGGTATAGACCTAGCCGACTAGATAGCCGAGCGGAGGCGGTATCCTTGCATAGATGGTTCTCTATGATGTGGTTATGGGATGAGGATGAGGCTGCGGCCTTTGTTATGAATGGTGGGATTGAACCGATGTTAATTAAACTTAAAGATCCGAAAAGACTTCCCTTACCCCGGGTGCGCTGAACTCCTCTCACCGCTAGAAAAGGACGGCTAGAGTGCATGAGGGCTTAAGTTCATGGAGCGGGTACGCCAAAGTGAGGTTATCGAAAGGCTTTGCCGTGGCCGTCTCATGTGTTGAGGCGTAGGCTCATTTGTTGGGCGTCACGAGTACGGGTAAAGTGTACATCCACCGCAGTGTGAGTGAATCAATCTATTCGAATAGCCGTGCTCGCGGATATTGAGCATCGTGACAAGACTTTCGCTTGGCTAGATTTTTAAACTTAAAACTGCTGGGATGGGTATGCATGATGGTTTTATTCGTGGCGGATCAACTTCTCGAGAATGCGAGAAGGGGTGGACTCCCAAAATCATGACGAACCGGAGGCGGGAAGCCATCCTTGGAATCACGATGGATGGTAGACAGAACCGTCGCCGGATTAATGAACTATGAAATTAAAACTTGATTTGGCTAGTCGGTAGGCTTGTGAAAAGAATTGTGAAAACTGGCTTTACGCAAAAATAACCCTAGCCATGTTCTGTGAATAACCCTATCATATGCATTAATTCTGTGTTGGCTTGCTGAGTACGGTTGGTACTCACCCTTGCTATACGCACAAACCTCCAGCTGATGGAAATGAAGAGCCAGAAGACCCCTACGCGTACTACCCGGAGGGCGAAGGAATTGACGGCGCATATTAGACTTTAGCTCCGATCGTTGCCTGTGGCAATGGACAAGCCGCTGCCTCTTTCCGCTGCCTTATCTAAACTCTGTTTTTATGTTGTATTCGGACCATAAGGTCCTGTGGGATGAACAATGCCTTCGGGCCTATTTATGTAATAATGGTACTGTAAGACTATTCGTGCATGCGCACTTGATTATCCAGTACTGCCTTCGTGGGTACCAACTACTTGATCCAGGGAAATGGTACTATGAACACGAAAGATTCCCGACTCAAAATCGGGGGTCCACACGTGGTCCTGACCGATCATCGGTCCTCTTAACTCGTCGTTCAGTCCTTCGATAAACTTTTCCATTTTCTCTTCTTCGTCTGCCAGGTCGCTTGTGGCGTAACGTGCAAGCTGCGTGAACTTGTTAAGGTACTCTTGTACCGTGGTGTTGCCTTGGCGCAGCCTACGGAACTCGTTCTTCTTCATCCTCATAACTACAGCAGGTACGAAGTTTTCACGGAAGGCAGTCGTGAACTCTTCCCAAGTGGGTTCATCAGCATCTTCAGCCCGTGTTTCCTTGTAGGTATCCCACCAGTCACTTGCGGGTCCTTCCAGCTGATTGGTGGTGAAGACAACTCTGTCAGTTTCCCGTACTCGGACGAGAGTTAGCTTCTTTTCTATTACCCTCAACCAATCTTCAGCGTCCATGGGTTCATCTGCCGAGGAGAATGTCGGCGGCTTTGCCCTCATAAATTCGCCGAGGTTTGATCCTCCGCGCTATCCTTGGTTGTTGGCGATAGCTTGCAGCAATTGGGTCTGCAAAGCCATGACTTCTGCGAAGCCATGCCCTCATAAATCGCTTTGCTAACGTCGCGATACTAAGGAATTTTCTTTGAGTTGTTGGAAGTGATCTTTCATAGCAAGCTTGGTGGAATAAACTCATTTATGACATAACATGGAACTTCATTATCAATTCATAAATGTTACATCAGGGGGATATATTGGACATGTATAGTCCATACAACACAATACAACATTACTGACATCGTTCTAGGGTCTCATACATAAAAGGGGTAGGGGCATGGTCATTGTTGTCTTAACTCCATCCAAAGCAAGACCAGGGTTGCTGCTGGTATCCGACTAGTCATCCAGCCATCCGCACGATCCAGGTGCTGGCAGAGGGTGATCCTTGGCCGAAGCGAATCGAAGTCCCCATGGCTCAGAGGTAGTGGCCTCGGAGTCATGTCCGACCTTCCTGCTTGGCAGCCTGGTACTCTTCCGGGCAGTCCTGAGGGTGATAGGACCTCCGGTGAGTGTCATGCGACGAATAGAAGCTTCCTCCTCTGATGGATCTGTATCACTGAACTCCCACTTGATCTCCATAGGTTCTGTCTCGGATTTGGAGTCAGTGTTGATCTGGATGGGGTTATCCTATCCCGAACCGTGCTCGGATGGTACAAATGTGGAAATCGGGTGGGCTCCAATGAGGTAGCAAGAAGTGGGGGTCGATCGTGCATGGTCCCGACTCGTGCTCACATGAAGGCTTGCTCCATCATGGCTTGAAAGGTGGTCAAGCATGCTTGGAGTCATGAGGTAGTAGTGGTCGGGCACAGGGCGGGGGTGTCGGTGCGGCTTCGGTGGAAGTACCGGCGGCGGGGACGGGTTGAAGCGAAGTTGCTCTTCCAGCTGGCCGACCTGCTGCTGGCTCTTCTTAAGCTGTTCCCCTAACTCAACCAAGGCTTCTCCACGGGCCACATAACGATCAGAGAGCTGCTCGTATTGGGCACCGTTAGCTTGCAGTTGGGTCTTCAGCAGTCGATCTGATCTCCACAGTTTTGGTGTTCCTCCACCAGATCATTGAGGCGTTGCTGCTGGTCATCAATCTCGAGCAATGCCTCTTCATAGCTGTCATCCGTTGTTTCTGCCCAGCGTGACAGACGGGTAACCATAGGATTATAGCAGCAGGGGGTGGCCTCCACGGTGCAGACTGGGTTGCCTTCCTCCCGGTAGGGATGGTGTACGAACTCAGTCACGGTAAGCTCAGCACGGTGAATGGCATTGAGGCGAAGGAATGCCTCGCAGGCTGCGTCCTGAAGAGCTGCTTCTACCAGATCTCTGTGGTAACGAGTGTGGAAGCAATAGGGTGTCTCGCTCCCTATACGGGCCTCAACCGAAACTGCGGCTTCCCATACCGGGTGTCCTTCGGTGCCATGCCTTCTAATCCGATAGGTGGGTGCATCCGGGTACCTTAGGCACCATAGCAATAGCTGGAGTTGTGACACGAATCCTTCTTCCCACGGAACCTTGATCTCCCAAACTCCGACATGGTCCAACATCTGTTTTCAAAGTAACTTAGGGTCAGAGAGGGATAATATCAAAACAATTTGAGCAAAGGAGATGGGGATAAGAGTATAAGGAAAAACATATTTGCTTTGTGAAAATAGTTTGTATTTGCAAATATAATCCTATGTAGGGATATTTCCCTTTAACCAGCTATTCAGGGGTAGGGCGCCAGTTGGTCTTTTCCTACAGTCGCACTGCTCTGATACCAGCTCTGCCGACCCTCGTTTTTGAGGACGGGAATCATTCGTGTTCATAGTACCATATCCCTGGATCGAGTAGATTGGTACCCACGAATACACTTCTGAATTACCAGGTGCAAAGTGCACGAATAGTCTTACATCGAAATTATTACAATAATAGGCCCGAAGGCAATATCCAATACATATAGGAACTACTGGTCCGAATTCAACCATATCAGAGTTTAGATGAGATTAGCAGACGAAAAGCAACGGCATGTCAATTGCCACAGGCAACGACCGGGACTAAGACCTAGTAGACGCCTTCTCCTCCATCGCGCAGTTGGCAGTAAGCATAGGGATCCTCCAGTTCTTTATTTCCTTCATCTGAAGTTTGTGCGTATAGCAAGGGTGAGTACGCAACATACTCAGCAAGCCGACACGGAATGATGCACATGATAGGGTCATTCCAGGGATGGCTAAGGTTCATTTGCACAAAGCCAATTTTCACAAATCATTTCACAAACCTATTGTCTAGCCAAGTCAAGTTTTAGTTTCAGAGTATATTAAAACGGCGACGGTTCTGTCTACCATCCATCATGATTTCCAAGGATGGCTTTCCGCCTCCGGTTCGTCGTGGTTTTCTGGGGTGTCCACCCCTTCTCGCATTTCGAGAAGTTGAGTCCACCAGCATACAAAATCATTATGCAATCCCATTCCCATCATTTTAAAATTTATGAGTCTAGCCACGGGAGAAACTTGTCACGCTGCTCATTAACCGCGAGCACGGCTATTCGAATAGATTGATTGACTCACACTGCAGTGGATGTACACTTTACCCGTACTCCGCGACTACTCAATGAATGAGCTTTCATTCCTTCATATGGAATGGTCACGGCAAAGCCTTTCGATAACTTCGCTTTGACAGTACCCGCTCCATGAACTTAAATCCTCTTGCACTCTAGCCGTCCTTTCCTAGCAGTGAGAGGAGTTCTGGCGCTCCCGGGGTAAGGAAAAAACATTCACAACATTCTCATTCATTACTCAACACTTAGGCCGCAACCTTTTCTCAATAACCAGAACCACCTCTTCACTCAAGAACCACTATGTAGGGATACTGCCTCCGCTCGGCTATCTACTTCGCTAGGTCTATACCCATTCGAGAAGTACGGCTGTACTGGCTCTTTCCAGGTTATAAGTCTCATGGCTCGGTCCTTAATTGACCAGGGACGGTACTAGCCTTTCCCGGAATCCTCCCAAATTCATCCATCCGCCCCAGTCCAAAATATTGGTTTTGTACTTTTTGTTTTTCATCAAAACTAATTTTATCATGATCAAGGCAATGTGGCGCTCATGTCTTCACATGTCGTATTCCAACTATCTTCCCAAAGATAGTTGCCCAAGCACGAGGCTTCTTTGTAAAATCATGAGTATGTCAGAATCTAGTGTAAGCAGGGCTAAGCATTTTACCGAAGTTAGCCTTCGGTCATATCACATCGAAGGTTACAAAGAATAATTCTAATGGTAATCAACATCAAGGCAGGGTATATCAAGTATAGATACTCGTTTGTGTATAGCATGCAATTTGTAATTGAAATCAACATCATTTCGTAAAGTAGGATCAATATGTTCAAAGGGAAGTGTTGACTTGCCTTGCTCGCACACTTGTTGGCCGGGGTCTTCAACGTAGTCACCGCTTGCTCCTCGGTTGCTAGTCGTACGTGCGAAAGATCAATTGAATTCGATCGAATTCAATAAAATACCGAGAGATCGAAAAGATCCATAAAAGCGACTCCAAACATTTAGCCTAAAATTCTAGTCGAGTTCGGACGAGAGTTGTTAGGATAAAATCCGAGTTAAAAACGAGTTTGATGTCCTAGGGTTTTCGCAAAACGTCGATCGCATTTAGTTAAGAAAATAAATTTAGAAATGCTAATCAAGGGGGGGTTTGTGCTCGAGGTTTTGGAGGTTCGAGCACTAAAAGAAACATATTACTAATGGCGGAAAAGAATTAGACAAACTCCGGATTAAAACGATGCGAAACGAAATTTCCGAAAAGAAATCCGATTTCTATTTTCGAATTTGTACCGAGAAAATACACGAGAAAACAATATATTTTTGCCCAAATATTTTCCTAAATATTTTCTAAATATTTTTCCTAATTTTCCAAAATTTTTCCCTATTTTTCCTACTTTTTTATTTTTCCTTTTCTTCTCTTTTTCTTTTATTTTTCTTTTTCTTTTCTCTGTTTACTATTCATTTCCTCCCACTGGTCGACCGGCGCTCTTCCTCCTTTTCCTCTCTACTTCCCGGCGGCCGATGCTAGCGCGAGGGCGGCGGCTCGGGGACTCTCCAGTGTCGATGGCGATGGCGAGGGGAGGTGGCGAGGCTCCGGCGCACGGCGGCGGTGGCTTACGGCGACGGTCGGTGCACGGCGGCTAGGGTTGCGGCGATGGCGCTCGGGGAAAAGAATCGGCGAGGGAGAGTGGATGGACGGCGGCGAGGTGGGGAAAACGAGAGGGAGAAGGGTCCCATTTATAGGCGCGGCAGGTGGGAAACGGGGGAGAGGAGGGAGAACCGACGCACGGCAGAGGCGATGGCGCACGGGCGCGGCGGGCGGCGAGCGGGCGGCGGAACGCGGGCGACGCACGGGGCGGGCGCGGGCGTTGGCACGTGGCGACTTAATTTAAAAATATATTTCACCTACTTAATTTAATCCTTTTTAAATTCATAAATCATAATTTTAATTCCAATTAATTTCTAGACTTTATATAAATCCTCTAAAATATTTTATTGTCCATTTTGTTTTCTAATTAATATTTCACAATAACTAATTAATGTTTTATTTTCCAAATACATATTTTATGAATTCACTCCCCTTTCCTAATTTATTTTAAAATTCCTAACCTTCATCTCCGAAATTTTTCTCCTAACGGAAATCCAAATCATTTGGTTTTTCTCAAACACCGAGATGAATCGCTCACATATAAATTTATGCAACCAAGCTAACAAATAAGAACCAAAAACTCGATCAAGCAACAACAAGCATAAAGTTTTGTGTAAATTTCGATTTTTAATTTCCGGTTTTTAAATTCTCCGATTTTCAGGGCGTTACAGCGTGCAAGCCGCAACGGACGTATTTTGAAATCTCGGTCGCCGCCATGTGTGCACCACGTCGCACCGCTTTTCCCACTATCCCCGGCCACATCTGAGCCATCCCTCCCCTATAAAGCACCCCCGAGTACCGGCGCATCTTTTCCTGTCGTATTTGCCCGCAACCGAGCTTCCCCCATGCCCCGCACCGTGCAACACCCGCCGCCGACCGCCGTGCTCCGTTCGCTCGCCGTTCCGACCAAACCACTGCGCGCCGCACCAAGTTGACACCGCCACCACCTTCGTCGCTCTCGGGAACACGTTTCCCCGCACTTTTCCCCAATCTCTAGGCACCTCCATGCGTCGTCGCCGTCCTTTTCCTCGTCGCCGGCCGCCGGTATTGTCTCCTCTCTCTCCCTCGTGTGTTTATTTTCGTTTAAGTCCCGTTCGTTCCGGCCGTCGCACCTCGCGTTCGTGCGCGTGTGTGCTCTGTTGCCGTCGCCGTTAGGGCCGCTGTTTCGCCGTCGTGCTGCACCAACCCCTTTCCTTTTCCGCTTGTGCTGTGCCGCCGCCGGTCTCGCATGTGCACCCTTCCGCCGCTCGGGTGCGCCTGGCCGCCGCCGTCCGGTGCACTGCCGCACGCCCGCCGGCAACCTTCCCCGTCCGTGCGCTGCCATTTAGGCTCGCCGCACGCCATCATTTGCTGGCACCACGCCGCCGTGCCGCCTTGCCGCCGACGCAAGGCCCAGCCGAGCCGTGCCGTTGGATCCATCCGGGATGGATCCGGCCGTCCATCCCCTTGCGCCGAGCCAGCCAATCACGCGTTGTCGCGTGGTGGTCTCTCCCTGGGGGCCAGTGGACTTGGTCCACCGCGCACCCGACCCCCCTTGCGCCACTGACCGTGGGGCCCGCCTGTCGGAGCCGCCGCCCCACCGGCCGTGACGTCAGCCTAGGGATGCTTGCGCCGTAAATCGGTTTTCCATTTTTTTCTATTAGTAAAAGGCTGAAACTTGTAAAAATCACAGAAAATTCATTCGAACTTCGTTTGAGTCTGTTCAAGTTGCAGTAGATTCATAAAAATGTCTAGAACACAATTAAAATAGTTTAATTGTCTGTTTCAGTAGTTTAATAGCATGTTTTGCTGTGCTTGATTGTCGATTAGATTCTGGTTCCGAGGACGCTCCCGTGTATTTGAGGTAGTCGTTGAAGTTTAGTCAGAGCAAGATCAAGTAAAATCATCCTTCATTGATCATGTTGTACCCATATTATAAATTATTCTCACTTTATCCGTTAAATTGCATTGTTTTATAATGTAATCAGGATGGGACCTATAGTACTCAGCCTAGGTCGTTTACCCTATTTATTGATTGCCTGGGAATTAATTTGACTAGTTTCAGGGTTAGGACATGCTTAGCTTGCTTAGTACTACTAGATAATTAATGGGAGAATTATTTTACTAGATTTTATTCACATGAAATGACGGTCTCAGACCGGAGATGTTGTTGGCAAAAGGATAACGGTTAATTAAAACTTGACTAAACGGTGGGCTGTGGGTGCACGGTTTTGTAAGACGCACCATGGCAGTTAAGGACTGGTTTATAGGAAACCCTGGGAGAATTATTAGTGCGTACCACAAGCCAGCATAGGCAACAGCTGGGCTTGTAGTGTAGCTTTCCCTGGCCGATGTATCCAGGCAAGGGTGAGCGTGATGGAGTGCGGATGGACCGGGTAAGGTCTATGCGGCTGCCGGATTCATCTAGGCACGAGAGAGGGCTGCCTACCTTGGATATAAAGGTAGGGGCGAAGCCTGAGGTGTGGTGTCGCTTGGCCAGGGAGGGTTATACGAATGGTCCTGTCACAAACCCCTTTTCGATATGTCGTGGTGGCATGTCGACGTATGGAAACGTGTTGTGGGGCTGTGTCTTGTGGGTACAGACGTTCACCCTTAATCAAAGTTAGAAACTATTCAAATAGCCGCGCCCGCGGTTATGGGCTGTCAACCAGATTCACCGTGATTAGTCCCACTAATGATAATAACCTGATTCAGTGGAACTGGATAGAATAGTTAGATGGATGGGGCCTGACTCAACGTGGTTTAGCGTTGAGCAGAGATGATTAATATTGATTAATTATATTTAATAACTGTTTTACTGCTTTCAACTTAAGTTTGTGAAATGCCCGCTTTGTGCAAAAGTTAACCCCCTAGCCTTCCCTTGGAAACTACCCTGCATCATACTTTCCTTCGATATGACTTGCTGAGTACGGTAGTTGTACTCAGTCTTGCTTTCTTTTCCCTCACCTCAGAGCTGGAGGATGAAGCTGCAGTTGAGTTCATCGATGAGTAGGCTTGTCGCTGCTGTCAAGGGATGCCTGTGGAGTGGAGTCGCCGCGCCACAAGCGTCGAAGCTTAGTTCTTTAGGTTTATTTTACCTTCCGCTGCATTGTAAGATTTTTTATATGTTTTTAATACGTGGATCTGTATATATAATTTGTCTTTTGTGTATCTCTGGCTGGTCCTGGACAGGGTATTTAATACACATTCAGCTTCGGAAGTTCCGGTGGGAATTTCTGGGCGTGACAACCTGCACGCATAGCCCCAACCAGAAAAGGAGCGGGCTGTTCTCGGGAGAGATGTTTCCATATTAAGGCTCGCAGATAAAGCAAGGAGGGGAAAAACTGGTAGAGGATGACGTCACCTGACGGGATTGCACAAACAAGATGCCTGCGGCGAGTGGATCCCGAGGAAATTCTGTTATGCTTTTCGGCCTTGATGTGTATTTGCTTTTTACTTTATGACCAAGCTTTCTTGCGCGTCAAACCCATAGTAATTGCCCTCTTTGGACTATAAAAGGGAGGGCAGGGCGCGCACAAGGGAGGCTGAATTCCGTATCCAAGAACTCTCTCTCTCACACACACACTTGTACTCAAACTCTAATCTCATATCACCCTAACAAAGAATACATGAGTAGGCTTGTTATCCTCCGGAGGGGCCAAACCTGTCTTAAAACTCTTGGCTCATTGTGTGCTCGAGTCGACCATCAGGTCCGTTGGTGGGACGTCCCGACCACTCTTTCACCTCCTTAGGTATAATCCCTTGGAGGACTGCCGACCATTCTGTCGATAAGTCCTTATTTTTTAAGTACTTTCTCGATCCTAATTTAATCATCATCGAGGTCTTTCAACAATGATCATCCTTTAACAAGTGTCTCTTTGTTTATTTGTATAAAGAGTAAATGAATATCATTGAATACGCTGTATGCAATCAAGATTAATTTTTGTTGGTATAACTTTATGTAATATTTAAAATATTATGGAATTTACGGGAGGTGAAGTGACATAGCACCTTGATCGATGATGATTAATTTTAGAGCTATGAAAGTTTTATTGTCTTGATCTTCGTGTTCCTAGGTGATATCGAAATAGGATGGATGGAGGACTACAGTAATTATTTTAGAAGGTATTTAGATGGAGCGACTCTGTGTCATATTGGATGTTTAAACATCAATTTGAATGACTAAATGTGAACTAATTATAAAAATAATATAGACATAGTGGGTAATTCACGAGACGAATCTATTAAGCCTAATCAATCCACGATTAGCAAATGTTTAATGTAGCATTACATCGTTAAATTATGACGTAATCAAGTTTATTAGATTCGTCTCGTCAATTAGCCATCGATTATAAATATGTTTGTCAATAGTTTATATTTAATACTTTAAAATAACGGTTAAACATTTTTTGATACATAATTAAATAAATTTATTAAGATTCGTCTCGTCAATTAACCACTAATTATAAATATATTTATAAATAGTCTATATTTAGGACCCGTTTGGTAGGGCTCCTGATTATGAATCTATAGAATCAGAATCGATATAATAAAGTAATAATTAGAAAAATATTTTATGTGATTTTCGGGTGATTAACTGGAAGAAGCTGGTTTCGGTGATTACGGAGAGAAGCTGTTTTTAGGTTATTCTCACCACTATGTAAAATCACTGAATCCCTTAAAATGATTTTTTTAAATCAGTTATAAAATAACTCGTTTGACAGAATTTTACTAATTCTGTTAAAAATCAAATGTTAAAAATCAAAGGAGAAAATTCCCAATCAAATGGAGCTGAGCTAAAGATTTTTCGATGTGACAGTGACTTGTAGTCCCAAACAAAACACCGAGGCACCTCCGCGAGGATACAATCGCAATTCCCAGTGACCACCGACGCGTACCGCACATTTCCGGGCCCACCTACCAGCAGGGCCCCAGACCTGCCATCCACACGCCCTCACCACAAACAACGTGGGCCCCACCTGCCGGTGACCCAGCACCTCCCCCCTTATATAACCTCCTCCCTTGCGCGACTTCAACGACCTCTCTCTCCTCTCCCTCTCCGCCCATTTCTCCTCTCCACCTGCGATCCATCCGCGCCGCGAGGAGGAGAGAACCGGACGCCGCGGGGAGAGCAGGGGAGAGAAGAGAGGAGGAGATCGCCGCCGCCGTCGCCGATCTCGGTAACCGCCGCTCTCGCCTCGCCGCCCGCAAATTCCCCCGCTGGTTGCGTTCGGTCTCGCTGCTTTTGAGGGGAATTCTGCGTCTGCATCCGATCCGATCGGTTCGGCAGCTGGGTTGGTTTGATCGGTCGATTTGGGGTGTGTGTGTTTGTTTTGCTGCGATTTCGAGGTGGATTTGTATGGGTTGGGTGATCTGAGGAGATTGATTGGCTAGGTTTTCTAGGTAGATTCGATAGGTTTGGGGGATTTGATTTGATTCGGGGGAGTCTGACCCGGTTTGACCGGCTCCGCTCGATCTAGCTTCGTTCCCACGCTGGTGTTGGGAGGAATCTGTGTGGGCGCGGGGAATCGCTTCGGTTGGCCGCGAATCCGATCCGATGCCGCGCTTTCTGCGTGCCTTGCTCGCAGATCTGCGGGCTGCGGGCGTCAGATCTCGCGGATCTAGCTGCGGTTGCTTTGATTCCGCTGGTTTTTCTGGGGAGGATCCCGTGGATCTACGGGGCTGACGCTTTCGTCTTCGTTTCGTTTCAGAGCGGGAGCGGAGATGGGGCTCACGTTCACGAAGCTGTTCAGCCGCCTCTTCGCCAAGAAGGAGATGAGGATTCTCATGGTCGGTCTCGATGCGGCCGGTAAAACCACCATCCTCTACAAGCTCAAGCTCGGCGAGATCGTCACCACTATCCCCACCATCGGTACGTTTCCAATCCACATCCTATGCTGTGCATGTATTGTTACGATGTGTTCAGTAATTCGGCTTAGTGGTAATGGTAGATACACGGTCTCCATTTGTCCCATCGCATTAAGTCTAGGCTGTGGGCATAATTGACATTTCAGCTTGAGTTGCTCAACAACAGATCAAAGGTCAGAATAAGGTCCTTTTAGTCAGACAAGAACTTTTTTGGGCTGGCTTAGAGACAAGAACTGTTTGGCCATGGGATTAGTTCTAGCTGATCTCAAATTGATTATTTGGCTCATATGAACCCCGTGTGTGTTTACAGGCCACTTCATGTAAAATGTTTATATGCTAGGTGGACTTCCATAAGATGCCTAGTTAAGCCAGACAAATAAATTAGTGAGATGTCGCCCTAAATGTGTTTCATCTCACTGGGTTTAGCCTGAAAAAACTCGTTCAGATTTCAGCCAATGTAGTACTAGTATTTACATTGACTGAAACTTGCTTTCATTAACTGCAGGTTTTAATGTGGAAACTGTTGAGTACAAGAACATTAGCTTCACCGTCTGGGATGTCGGTGGTCAGGACAAGGTAAGAAAATTTGCCTATGATCAGCTGTTATTTCTCGAGGATTTTTTGGTGCGTATTATATAGTTTAGCATCGTCGATTACAAGTTTTTAATATGTGCATAATCAGAAACCATGCATGCAGACCGCGTTATATATTACCTTACCTTAAGCTCTGATGGATCTGGTAAACTTCCTATTACATACTACCTCCGTCCCAACATAATTGTAATTCTAGGTTGTTTAGCATACATTAAGGTTTGAGAAGAAAGACTATGGTGCCCCTCATTAAATGGTGTATAGGTGAGTGCGGGAGGGTGGTTGAGGGTAAAATAAGGAGAAATTTAAATAGGAGGTGAAGTGACAACTATTTTGGGACAAATTTTGAATCCTAGAAATACAATTATTTTGGGACGAGTATATATTAATATATTATTTTAACTGTTTATAGCTTCATTATCTCATCTATATTGTCTTTGGCATGTGCTTGTGATCTGACACTTTGTGTTTTGTTAATACAGATCAGGCCCCTGTGGAGGCACTATTTCCAGAACACCCAGGGCCTCATTTTTGTTGTGGACAGCAATGATAGAGAGCGTGTTGTTGAGGCCAGAGATGAGCTCCACCGTATGCTGAATGAGGTATTATCAATATCATCAGGGTTCAAAGAAGTCTACCTGTAGACTATTGTTGAAACATAATTCATAAATTGCATGTGGTTTGTCAGATTCTGTTGTTGAGGATCATAATTCATAAATGCGTATAATTATCAGATTCTTTGCCCACGATTTCCTCTTCTCTTTTCTTTTTCTCTAGCCATTAGGAAGATCTGTCATTGGTAATATACATCATTAGATGTAGTTCCAAAGCTATTTGAAATTTCTAAAGAACCCAACATTGATGAAAGAATATATACACGCTACAGTGTACCAGTTTGAGTTTGATTATTGTTGCTTTCATGCTTATCACCTGATGTTCAAGAAGCTATAGTTTAAATGTTTTTTCCCCAGTGATGTGTTGATTGATTGTCATGCTGTGGCTACAGGATGAGCTACGTGATGCTGTTCTGTTGGTGTTTGCAAACAAACAAGATCTTCCTAATGCCATGAATGCTGCTGAGATCACCGACAAGCTTGGCCTGCACTCCTTGCGCCAGCGGCACTGGTATGGTTTCCTTTCTGCTTGAAGTTTATGGCCTGCCTGCACAGAGTTTTTGTGATTGATCAGCAGTAGTATACAGTAAGGAGCTCCGTATTAGTATTGAAACGGATAGAATTCTGAATGGTCTTGTGTCTTTTGGTGTACTATGTGCTGCTTGCATATTGGTGCTCCTGGATTCTACTTAAGCATTAAATCCTTGTCCTAGACCAATTAAAAGCATTAGTGCATTATCCAACTGTGAACCAAGTAAAAGTGAATGAATGTGTTATCCAACTGTGTTGACAATACCCAATATTAGTGTTCATAATTTGAACTTTCTATGGAATATGAATTATTTGTCTTATGTTCTCATCAGGTACATCCAGAGCACATGTGCTACCTCCGGTGAGGGGTTGTATGAGGGGCTTGACTGGCTTTCCAACAACATTGCCAACAAGGTACGGTAATTGCATATTTGCTGCTCTTGATTATATCAATCAACCGTGGAACATCCACGATAGCGCTTTAACCGTGCATTATCATATTTTACCTAAAATGTTTGTAGGCAACTAACCACCTACCCTCTATATCCTGAAAACAGGCTTGAAGCATCTTGGCCGGGCTTTGATGAAAGGGAAGACATGGCGGATATCCTTGAGTGAACGCTGCCTTTTTACTTATCGAAACTATATAGTTATGACAGATAATGATGTGGATGTTTCGGGAAGATAAAGCTCTTTTGGTCCACCACCTAAGGAGCTAGCTATCAGATTGTTTTTCGTGGGGTGTTAAAAAAAATCGTGCGTGTTTCAGTTTGTTTTTTTTTCTCCAAAGGCTTACGGTGCCTGACTTTTGTACCTCTGTACTCGCCACAGATGTTGTAGCATTCGACTTGTCTTGGCATAGCGTATTGTTATGTAAACCAGTTTATCCCCGTCTCTTCCCGACGAGCATTCTGGTGCCTTTCTTCTTGATGGCATAGCGTTTTGGTCTCTAGCCATTCTGCTTTCCGTCTGTTTTCATTGAAGTAAATCGCGTTGTAACGTAAGCCTGGAAATTTCAAACCCATCATTCATTTCCTGTTGGCTGTGAATTTCAGGAATTAGTTTTTATTTCAATGAAATCCGTTTGGTCAAATCAAATTCCAAAGGAGGCCTAAGACTGCGTTGGGCAGCACAACATTTGGATGAAAACATGCGCGCGTAAGCTTCCCGAATTAACGGTATGTTTTTTTAAATTTTCTGTATAAAAACTGTTTTTAAAAAATCATATTAATTTATTTTTAAGTTTAAAATAATTAATGTTTAATATAAAAACTGTTTTAAAAATCATATTAATTTATTTTTAAGTTTAAAATAATTAATGTTTAATTAATTATGTATGACTTATCATGTTTTATACTCCCTCCACAACCTTTGTTGTGGACACGAATGCTCTTGCCTTCTCGGCCTCCCACATCGCCCGCGCTCGTCAATAACGTCGCTCGTCATTAGCCTCATGTTATCTCCGCTCGCCATCTCATGTCGGAGGAGATGGAGCCGCTCGTCTCGGAGGAGATGGAGCTTGTGTCGGACTCTATCATTGTGAAGATTATGGCAATCGGATACCTACATGGCAAACTTATCCGACTGATAATAGGGATAGGTTACGTCTAGGGGTGAAAACGGATCGGATACGGTCGGAAACTAGCTATACCGTATTTGTTTTCATAATTTTTTCAGAATCGGATTCGGAATCGGAAACCTCGGATACGAAAACGGAAACAAATACTATCGAAAACAAATACGGAACGAATACGGAACAAATACGGATCGAAACAAATACGGTAACGGATATTGATTGGATATTCCACGACCTCAAATATCATTATAAATCAAGCATTGTAATTTTAGACATCCATAATAAAAAAATAATTCACTCACATGAGTGATGAATGTATTCCATAATTTAAGTAGTTTATCACAAAATAGATCACCACCATGATCCATAATTCCACATATCACAATTCACAAACTCACAAATAGTTCATAAGTTATAACATATTGAACATAACATTCACATCCACAGACTCAACCAACATAGTCGCAAGCACAACTTATATCACAATATTACATAAACTGGTCATCTCAACATTCATAGTTCATGACAAACATATTTTGAAATTTAGGGGCAACAAACAAATTTAATTCAGCAATATTTTTCATCAAATATCCTCAATCCTCATCATCAAAATAGTCCGCATCACCATTTTCCTCATTTGTATTCCCAACCTGTTAAAAAAGATTGATCATGATTCATATATTAGTGTAAGTATGAAAGTAAAGTAATTAATTTGAGCAAGTAATAAAAGTACAAACCGTAGTCAACAAGGTAGTAAAGGTTCGCTCAATACTATCCATGTCAATCTCATTGATGATAGACCCAACCATATTTTCACCTAAGTGTTCACAATCACATAATACTTAAAATTAGCATATTTGTTAGCTGAAATATAGGACACAATTGTAGAAACAACCTAAAATTACCTTTTTCTTGATGCTGCAGTCCATTGTTTGGTGCAAATCAAAGCTTGCACAATTTCAGGATCTAAACGACTACGAAATGGATCAACAACACGTCCACCGGCACTAAAAGCTGACTCTGAAGCTACAGTTGATACCTGAATAGGTAACACATCGCGAGCAAGCCGAGAGAGAATAGGAAGCTCATGTTGTTTTACTGACCACCAATTCAAAACATCAAATGTTTTGTCTGTTATGTCACATTCCACTAATGGTTGATCCATATACACTTCCAACTCAGTTTTAGTACCTTCTCCATGGGCAGTTCTCCCACGCAAAAATTTCACAACATCAGCATCAAGCTCTTCATCGCTCTCCCCATTCTTATCCTTGCTAACTATAGAATATTTTTGTACATTTGTAGCTGCTATATTCTTTGAATTTGATGGACTAGTCACATAAGCTTTAAATAGTTGGTTGACAACATCCATGAAGTTCTGAATTTGTTCTGCACGTTTGTCACCATATATCTTATCTGCATAATACTCTACAAGCTGTGTCTTAAACCTAGGATCAAGAAAGTAAGCTACAGAAAGAGCCATATTAGACTTTTTCCAGTACTTATCATATTTAACTTGCATTTTAAAGCCCATAGATGATATAATTGGATCATAACTATTGCACCATTCGAGATATTGCAAGCTTAATTTGACGAACTTAAAAAAACAGATTTGTGTTGGGTATGCCTGCGAAAAGATCAAAGTAGCATCATAAAATCTCTTCAAGCATGAACACAATGATTTTGCCACAGTCCAATCATCAACGTTGGTGCACAATGAATATACTTGAGCTTATGACGAAGAAAAGCCTCTCAAAAGCTGGCCTATAATAAGTAGCTTGCTTTAACATGAGATAAGTGGAGTTCCACCTTGTTGGAACATCTAAAGACAGACCATTATTGGTATCTAAACCATCACATTCCGAGGCACATTTCATAAATTCTTCCCATTGCAAGGTGGAATTCTTCACAATTGTAATTGTGTTTCGATATTTGAAACAATGATGCAATTTGCTTCAGACCATCTTGAGCAACAAGATTAAAAATATGATTCAAACATCTCACATGAAAAAATGCTCCATTGCATATCAAAGGTGATATCTTGTTGAGCTTTACTACTAACCCTTAGCACATACATCATTGGTGATGCATTATCCAAAGTAAGTGCAAGCAATTTTCTATCAAGGTTCCAATCCAATATGCTATCATAAAATTCCTTGCACAAGTTTTTCCCTGAATGATGGCCCTCTACATGCATAAACTTGATAATCCTTTTTTGCATGCACCAATTATCATCTATCCAATGCACAGTGATGCACATATAACCTTTATTATGGTTTGAGGTCCACATGTCCATGGTTGTGCTAAAACGACATGAAAGTGTTTTGAAGTAGTCATATAACTTTTTCTTTTCCTCCACAAACATATTCAGTATATCTTTCCTCACAGTTATACGACTTTTGATTGGAAAAGTAGGACGCAAGGATTTAATAAAATCCACAAAATACTCATGCTCAACAATATTGAAGGGATACTCATGCATAATGATTGCCAAATAAAATTTCTTCAAGCTACTAGTCTCATCATACCTGTAAGTCTCAATTGTTGTAGTTTCACTGCTTCTCTCATTCTTTTTGAGGTTTAGAAGCTGCTGGCCACTTTTGATTTGGTGCTTGTGAGATATGTGATTCCAAAATACCGATGTACCCCTATTAGTCTCACGACGAGATTTATAGTTGCATTTCTTACACTTAGCCCACAACTCTACAATCTCTGTCCCATCATCTTGTGGTATCTTTTTCTCAAACTTATCAAAGTGCGCCAAACTTCGAACTACACTTCTTTGCCTTTTTGCGGAGGAATATCTTGATCGCGGGCATCTCCCGTCAAATCCACATCAACTCTAGCTGCGCCGTTGAGGTGGTTGCAACAATCACTTGTCGATCCTTATTAGAATCCCCCATTATCGTGGTTGGTTCTGATAATTGCAAAGCTTCTACACTAGCACTCCACGCAGTTGCGCTGCTACTACTGGCATGAGATGAATCCATGACCTGTGATTTAGATAGAACACATATAAGGTAGTGAACTAATAGTGTTGCACCATAACAGTACTCTATAACGTCAAACAATAATTTAGGAATAGACAGAACACTAACGATGTGACTGGTATCGACCAATATCAGTAGGAAAATAGGTAGGGAAATACAATAATAAATACCAGGTACTTGTGCAACTTAGCAAACAGACCAATTAATTTTGTGCAGCTACTGAACATATGCATTCTGTGTTTAAAAGGTGAGCCTGATAACAAATTTTAGCCTGATAACATATGGAAGAAGCGGCTACAGAACTATCCAACGATGTGACCATATAATTTTGAATTGGCAAATGGCTACAATTGACAAGTTTGAATTGTCACAATCACAAATGGAGTGATTGTTCGAATCAGATTTTAAGACTATAAATGATTTTTTTCGAGAATACACTAGCTGTGTTCACTGTTCAATGTTCACCTGCATCTTTCAGTAAGGTAGATGCAGGAAAGTCACAGCACAACAGCGACAATATACAAATATGTTAGTTGATTAGGAACAGTTAGGGTAATTAACCAAATGCAATGCATTGCTAACTCAGGATTCATTTGTTGTTTGGACGGGGCGTTGCGAATGCGCCAATAGTCGGCCGGCCGGGAGGCGCCGCCGGGAGGCGGAGGTGGCCGGAGTCGACGCCGATGCGGGCGCCGGGCGGGCGGCGGCGGGAGGCGACGCCGAGGAGGCGCCGGCCAGCTAGGAGGCGACGCGCCGACGCCGACGGGGCGCCGGCCGGCTGGGAGCCGAGACGAGGGCAGCCATCGAGCCGAGACGAGGACGTCGGACGGCTGGGAGGAGCGGCCGCCGAGAAGGGCGCCGGCGGGATGCGGGAGATGCGGGCGCCGAGACGCCGGCGTCGCTGGCCGACGGCCGGGAGGCTGGGACGCTGTGGCTGTGCGCTGTGAGATGTGGCGCCGCCCACCGTGCCCGTGCGTAGGAGGAGACGAGGAGTGAGACCGGGTGGAGAGAGGAGGATTAGGGTTTAATTTTTTGTTGGGCTTTTGGAGGATTATGGGCCGGCTGGGCTAGGCTCCTATGTTCCGGATATTATCCGGTAAGATATCCGGATATTATCCGACCGTATCCGCTATCCGCCGGATAAAGCCTCTACCGTATTCGTATTCGTATCCGAAAAAATTATCCGTTTCCGTTTCCGAATCCGAAATTATCCGAAAATCACTAACCGTATCCGATTTTTCGGACGGAAACCGGATATTATCCGTACCGTTTTCACCCCTGGTTACGCCTGCTAATTATGTAAATCGGCTATGACTTGGGTGTTATGTTACCGATTAGATAAGGCAATGACTTCTAGTCATAACTTGGTAAGATTGAAGAGACCGACTTAGAGTAAGATAGGGTTTTCGACTTGTAAGCCGCCCCCAAGACTATATAAGGGGGTAAGGGACGATATTAGACATATGAGCCATCAGCTTTAGATTTAGGAGACACAAGAGCAACAGATCTTGAGATCAATAAACACTCGGTGGATCGAATCCTCGAAACAGGAGTAGGGTTTTACCTCACGAGAGGGCCTGAACCTGTCTACACCTTGTTTTCCATCTAACCCATCGAGCTTGGCGATCTTGACTGCACCCCCAAATTTTTATTGCCGAAACCAAGTTTCGACAGTTGGCGCGCCAGGAAGGGGCCCGTGCGTCAAGATTTATTCTTCAATCTCGCCGACAAGTACGATGGGATCTTCTGTTAGTGATATGCCCTAGAGGTAACATGGAGATGTTGGATATCACGTCAATGCTTATGTATTTATGAATAAAGTGTTCTTCAGTTCCATGAAATAGACATCTTGTATTGATCAATAAGTACGTGACTTATTTATGAGACTCTATATGTATGAATCTATTTCTAAATGATCTCTGATCATATGTCATATTGTTGGAACAAATATGATTCTAAGATCGGCATGTTTATTGATTGATGATCATGTCTCATAGATCATGGGTATGAAGATACCAAATCAATAAACATGGACATATGTGTTAGAGAACACATTGTTGGATAGACCCACCATGAGACACTACAGGAATTAATGTGCCATTAGTTGGTCTCAGGTAGTGTTGGTACAAAGTCCTTAGACCTGAGATCACCATGGATTCCAACAAACGCTATTCCGTAACTGGGTAGTTATAAAGGTAGTTTTTGGGTTTGCTATGAAACATGGAGTGGGATGTGAGTGATCAAGATGGAATTTGCCCCTCCTTTGGAGAGATATCTCTGGGCCCCTCGAGGTACTGGATTATGGAAATGCATGGCCATGCTAAGTTGATTGAGGAGTCAATCAACAGACAGATCGGTTCGAGTGAATGGTTAAGCTATTGAAGGGATGGCACACATCTTGCCCATAGCTTAACTGGTATCGTGAGGCAATGGGATTTGTGTACACATTACAGGTTCAGAGCCAATATTATTCTTGTATACTATGGTGTCAATATGTGCTGCTAGGCGCTGCTGTTAACGGGTCGGCTGAGTTGGACTCGAGTTGACGATCGGCTAAGTTAGACTATAGCGAAACCGAGTATACCTGAACCTACAGGGTCGCACGCTTAAGGGGATAGAATAGATATTCGAGTTGGACTCGGATACGGCTCGATCGGATAGGGATCCGATCGGATAGAGTCATATAGGCTTATGACGTATGGGCGGCCAACTCTATGAGATTCGGATAGGATCCGATTTGAAATAGAGTCCTGATCGGCCACTAGTCCCAGTCGGCCAACTCTATATAAAGGGGCGAGGGGTGGAGAGCTGCGACACATCAGTTGGATCGCTTTAAACCGAATCCGCAATAGAAGTCGCCGAGATCAAACTCCACGGAAACCCTCCCCACTTTCGAGCCAAACCCTAGCCTTGCAACGTGTGCTAGCACACGGGTGTTCGGCGTTCTGTCCCCGGACGTGTGGATACCGGTAGAGGCGCCGCTACGTTGCGCGCTATTGATCGGCAGTGGGAGGAATCGGCTGCGGTCGAGCGCATCGGAGCGAGGCGCGAGAACACGCGGACGACTCGGATCGGCCGCGGCATCGGCGAATCGGCGATTGGTGAATCTACGTCGGCTTGCGGGAATCGTCTACACCGTTCCGGATCGGATAGTCCCGATTGGCTATTTCCGCTGCATACTCCAATCGGTAATGATCTATCGGCCCTTACTTGCAAGTGTTCCTGGTTTGCGCGGTTAAAAGTTTTTATTTTCGGCTAGCGTAGCCTCCGCGTAACCCTTCATCTTCATCAGGCATCGACGACTTCGACGCCGAAGGATTCAACAAGCTCTCATTCCCCGACTCGGATTCGGACCAGTCGGGAGGGGGAACCCGCTCGGCGTCGTTCGGGCTACCGAACAACGCCGAGATCTACGACAAAATTCTGACTTCCGAGTTGGGTTCTGCCCACTTGGAAGGAGGAATCCACTCAGCGCCGTTCGGATTGCCAAGCAACGCTGAGATCTACGATAGAGCCCTAACTTCCAAGTTGGAATCCGTCCACTCGGAAGGAGGAATCCACTCGGCGCCGTTCGGACTACCAAACGCCGCTGAGATCTGTAGCCACCGTCTCACCTCCCAGTCGGAATCGATTCACTCGGGAGAAGAAACCCTCTCGGCACCTTTTGGGTTACCAAACGCCGCTGAGGTCTATTGCAAACTCCTCTCCTCCGAGTCGAAATCGACCCACTCGGAAGAACCCCTGCCATCAAACTACGACCTGGACTGGAACAATCCAGATTCAAGCGATCCGGGTTCAAGGGAAGTCGCCGTCATTCTCCAACCATTCGGGTCAGGCTCATCCACGGAGCTCGATGAGTACCTCAGCTCTTCAGGCTTCAACGATCTCTACGGCATCTCCACGGACGAGGCCAACGACTCCGACTGCGACAAGGATTACGAGCCGAAGTGCTTCGACGTTCTCATGGCTGAGGTGGCCGAGACCGACTCAGCCATGGCCCGCAGGATCGCAGAGGAAGAACAAGCCAGGCTTGAGCAGGAGCGTAAGCTGACAGAAAACGAGAATAGGCGCAAGGAGGAAGCAGACAGGAGAAAGCGAGACCTGAGGGTGACCGGACGATCCGCTCGGGAGGCCATACTTCAGACGCGAGTCGACAACAACAACATCTTCCAGACGCCTCAACAGAACGCCGTGGCCGCCCTCACCCTCCTCGACACTATCATCGAAGCGGCATCCGCCACGGTGACACCGATCCTAGACAAGATCAAAACCATCGTCGCGACTACAGCCAACTCCTCTACCTCCACCTCAGCACGAAGGCCGACTAAGTCCGTCGCGGAAACGCCCGACAGAAGCCGACTTCCGCCGCTACGGTCGAAGGATTACAGGAGGCCCGAACAAGATCAGACGGCCACTAGGTCAAGAGACCCCCGCCACGAGGCCACACGGAAGCATCAAGAGCAATCGGCCGACTCCCGCGAAAAGCGGCATGGACGGCCACCCGTCCATGACCGGCTCCGCTGCAGCAACAACTCCGACTACCGAAGCAGCCTTCCAAGGATCCCGCCGAGTGATCAGCGGGAAGTCCTTGACCGGCGCTACCAAGAGCGAGAGCAACGCTCCCACGAAGATCGAAGGAGATCACCCGACAGCAACGACGCGGAGTACCTGCGTTCACTCGGGACCTACGCCGAGTGCATTGGCCTAGTGGTTTTAAGCCGACAGGAATCGAGAAGTACGACGGAAAGACCGACCTCGAGTCGTGGCTGACCATGTACACCCTCGCCATCCGCGCAACAGGAGGAGACAACAAGGCCATGGCCAATTACTTGCCTGTTGCCCTCGCCAACTCAGCCAGGAACTGGCTCACGAGCTTGCCAAGAGGCTCAATTAGCTCATGGAGCGAACTCTGGGACCACTTCATCGCCAATTTCCAGGGCACCTTTGAAAGGCTCGGGACCCACTTCGATCTCTACAATGTCATCCAGAAGCCAGACGAGCCGCTGAAGGACTACATCCGGCGCTTCTCGAAAAAGCGCAACAAGATCCCCAACATCACCGACGACATCATCATCGTCGCCTTCCAGAAGGGAGTCCGTGATGAGTTGCTGATCGAAAAGTTTGGGTGTAAGCCACCGAAGACGGTGAAGCAAATGTTCGAAACAGCGAACTCCTATGCCAAATCCAACGACGCAATCAAGGCGGCGCGGCAAGATCGGCCTGACAGAAGGGACGACAAGCAGTCGGGAGGTAGCCGGCATCCTAAGAAGGATAATGGCAACAGCAATCAAGGCCAGAAAGATCGCAAGCGCCGACCCAAAGACCTGGTTGCCACGACCTCCAACTCTCAACGCCATCTCCGGGTCGCGGCCTACGATACGATCATGAACGCCCAGTGCACGCATCACCCAAATCACAAGCATGCGGCCAAGGACTGCTTCATTTACAAGCAATTCGCCGAGCAATATGCGACACAGCTTAACAAGAAGCCGACTGACGAAGCCGGCCCATCGGGGACCAAGAAGATTAACCCGACTGGAAATTCGGAGCCTTTTCAAGACCCCGTGGGCGAGCTGAATCACATCTTCGGGGGGCCGCAAGCTTATGAGTCCAAGAGGAAGCAAAAGCTGATGGACCGCGAGGTCAACGCGGCACAACCTGAAGTCCCACAATACCTACGATGGTCGGAGGTGGCCATCACGTTTAACCGCTCGGATCACCCTGACCGAGTGGTTCACCCGGGACGGTATCCCCTGGTACTAGACCCGGTGGTCCGCAATATCAAGCTGAAGCGCGTTCTCATTGATGGGGGCAGCGTCCTCAATATTCTGTTCGCCAAGACTTTGGACGAGATGCAGATCCCAAGATCCGAGTTGAAGACAAGCTCAGCCCCCTTCCACGGAGTTATCCTAGGGCTGTCATCCACGCCACTCGGGCACATCGCCCTTCCAGTCACCTTCGAAGTTCGGGAGAACTTCCGAACGAGAACATCACTTTCAAGGTGGCCAACTTCGAGACGGCCTACCACGCAATCATTGGAAGGCCTGCGCTCACCAAGTTCGTGGCGATACCACACTACACCTACCTCTGCATGAAGATGCCCGGCCCCAACGACGTCATCACCCTACGCAGCGACGTCAAACAAGCCTTTACCTGTGACAAGGAAAGCTGCGACATTGCCCAATCTCATGAGAGATCACGTGGCCAGGAAGAAATCCGATTGGCTGCATCAACTTCTGGAGAGGGTGAAATCCCCGCGAAGAAGATAGCCAAGTCGGGACAAGGCGACGCCAAAACGAAGAAAATCTCCCTTGATCCATCGGATCCTTCCAAAACCGCTGTAATCGGCGCTGAGCTAGATCCTAAATAGGAAAGTGCGCTCGTCACCTTCCTCCAAAATAATAAAGATGTTTTTGCTTAGAAACCATCTGATATGCCTGGAATTCCTAGGGAGGTGATCGAGCACTCTTTACACGTCAAAGATGACGCGAAACCTATCAAACAATGATTACGCCGTTCTCCTCAGGATCGAAAAGATGCCATCAAGGAAGAACTCACAAAACTCCTAGCCGTCGGTTTCATCAAAGAAGTCCTCCATCCCGACTGGCTGGCTAACCCGGTCCTGGTCCGGAAGAAGACAGGGCAATGACGCATGTGCGCTGACTACACCGACCTCAACAAAGCCTGCCCCAAAGATCCATTCGGATTGCCTCGAATCGACCAAGTCGTGGACTCAACAGCCGGCTGCAAGCTCTTGAGTTTCCTGGACTGTTACTCGGGCTACCACCAGATCAGCTTGAAGGAATCCGACTGCCTGAAAACATCGTTCATCACGCCGTTTGGAGCTTACTGCTATATCACGATGCCCTTCGGTCTGAAGAACGCCGGAGCCACATACCAGCGCATGATCCAAAGATGCTTTCAGACGCAGAACGGGAAAAACGTGGAAGCTTACGTCGACGATGTCGTCATCAAGATCAAGCAGAAGGAAGACCTGATTGCCGACTTAGAAGAAACCTTCGCAAATATTCGGGCCTTCAAAATGAAGTTAAACCCAGAGAAGTGCACGTTCGGCGTGCCATCAGGCAAACTGCTCGGCTTCATGGTGTCCCATCGCGGCATTGAAGCTAACCCAGAGAAAATCAACGCCATCTTGAATATGAAGCCCCGAGTAACCGTAAAGATATCCGTAAGCTCACCGCCGCATGGCGACGCTAAGCCGATTCATCTCCCGACTCGGTGAGCGAGGCATGCCTTTCTTCAGGCTACTGAAGAAAACCGACAACTTCCAGTGGACTACGGAAGCACACAAGGCCTTTCAAGATTTTAAAAAATTTCTCACGACGCCGCCCGTTCTAGCCTCACCTCAGCCGCAAGAACCTCTGCTATTGTATGTCTCAGCAACCCACCAAGTGGTCAGCACGGTTCTCGTCGTTGAGCGTGAGGAAGAAGGACAAGTCCAGAAGATTCAGAGGTCAATCTACTTTGTTAGCGAAGTGCTGGCAGGAGCCAAAATTCGCTACCCTCAGGTACAAAAATTGCTATATGATGTTCTGATAACCGCGAGGAAATTGGCGCACTACTTTCAGGGTCACTCGGTCACCGTCGTCACTTCCTTTCCACTCGGCGATGTCATCCACAACCGGGAGGCGACTGAACGCATCGCAAAATGGGCCCTGGAACTGATGCCGCTGGACTTAACTTTCAAGGCGAGGACGTCTGTAAAGTCACAAGCCCTGGCGGATTTCTTGGCCGAGTGGACCGAACAACAAGAAGATGTACCTTGAGAAGACCTACAATACTGGACCATGCACTTTGACGGATCCAAGAGGATCACTGGCTTGGGAGCGGGAGTCATGCTGATCTCCCCGACTGGGGAAAGGCTAAGATATGTTCTTCACCTTTACTTCTCCGCCTCACACAACGTCGCCGCTTACGAAGCCCTGCTGCACGGCCTACGTCTTGCTGTTTCACTCGGGATACGACGGTTGGTTGTGAAAGGAGATTCCCAGCTGGTTGTCAACCAAGTAATGAAAGACTGGTCCTGTCTAAACGACACCATGGAGGCCTATCGGCAAGAAGTTCGCAAACTTAAAGACAAGTTTGACGGATTGGAGCTATCACATGTCTTGAGACATAACAACGAGGCAGCTGACGAGTTGGCAAAGTTCAGTCCAAGCGAGAAGCCGCTCCAACAGTACGTTTCGTAGAGCATCTCTATGAGCCGACGCAAAGAAAACCAACTCCCAACGAGCAAGCTGCAAATCAAGTCGTCATGCTCGACGTCGACTGGAGGACACCGCTCATCAAATTTTTAACTCAAGAAAGAGCTGCCGGAAGACCGGGATGAGGCGGAACGAGTCCGACGTCGTTGCCAAGCTTACGCCATGGTCGACTCTGAATTGTACAAGAGGAGCCCCTCTGGAGTCCTAATGAGATGTATCACTCCTGAGGAAGGACGACAACTACTCCAAGATATCCACTCGGGTATATGCGAAAGTCACACGGCAGCATGCACCTTGGTAGGCAAAGCCTACAGACAAGGTCTTTTCTGGCTTACGGCGGTCTCTGACGCCGACAAAGTGGTCCGAACGCGTGAAGGTTGCCAGTTCTTCACTCGGCAGAGCCATGTTCCAGCCCAAGAGCTACAAACGATTTCATTATCATGGCCGTTTCCAGTATGGGGCTTGATATGGTCGGCCCTTCAAGAAGGAACCAGGGAGGATTCACACATCTATTCGTCACAATCGACAAGTTTTCTAAGTGGATCGAGGCTAAGCCAGTTGCAACGATCACCGCTGACAAGGCACGAGACTTCATCCTCAACATCATGCACCGGTTTGGCGTCCCAAACAGAATAATAACCGACAATGGAACTCAATTGACTGGAGGCATTTTCAAATAATTCTGTGAAGACTTCGGCATCAAAATTTGCTATGCATCGGTCACGCACCCCAAAAGCAATGGACAGGTTGAGCGCGCCAATGGCATGGTTCTTCAAGGCATCAAGGCCCGAGTGTTTGACCGGCTAAATCCTTATGCCGACAAATGGGTTCAAGAGCTGCCCTCGGTTCTATGGTCATTACGGACTATGCCCAGTCGGGCCACTGGCCAAACTCCTTTCTTCTTGGTTTACGGGGCAGAAGCCATGTTGCCTAATGAAATGAAGTACGAATCTCTTCGAGTCTGCAGCTTCAACGACGAGCGCTACGATCAAGACCGAGTGAACGACCTGACCCGACTTGAGGAGGTCCGTGAGGCAACCCTGATCCAGTCGGCAAGATATCTTCAAGGACTTAGACGATACCATAGTCGCAATGTTCGGGCGCGAGCCTTCATTGTCAGAGATTTGGTTCTACGTAAAATCCAGACCACCAAGGACCGTCACAAATTATCTCCACTATGGGAAGGGCCAATATAATTGCTGAGGTGACTCGGCCAGGAGCATATCGACTAAAGCGTGAAGATGGATCCATGGTGGAGAACTCTTGGAACATCGAATATCTTCGATGATACTATACTTAAATTACCTTAAGTTTCATGTTATTCTCGACTGCCAACCTCAAGCAAGATGACTTCTTGAGTTAGCAGTCGGGGGCTGCAAATGTATCAATAAAGCATGGTTTTCTTTGGCAACTTGTTTACATTTGGTTTATCATTGTTTAATGTTTTGATTCGAGTTCAATAGATAAGGACTGAGAATTTTTTGATGACCTAATCAAGCTTAGGCTTGGTGACAGTCGGACAAAAATTACTTAAGAAATTTTCTAGGAAGACTCAGGTCAAAATGTTAACATAAATAGGCCAGATATCTACAAGTCCACACCACAGTTTACAAATAACATTTACAAAGCCATCAAGATCGGAAATTGTTAACTACATCAGCAGCTACCTTTTTAGCTGGCTCCTGTGCTTCACTGATCAACTCCAAGGCCTGCTCATCCGAAGTGCCGTCAACAAAGCCCTCCCCGACTGAGTCAACATCTATCCGAGGATAGAGTGACTTGGCTCGCGCTGGGCAAAGCCTCGCTCCCATGGTGGCCGCCTCGAGATGTTGGCCGTATTGATCTAGGGCCCTCCTAAGCTTGTCAAAGACCTCGATGGCGTCCAATGAACCGGTCCCGAGCCCATGATGGAACAGCGACAAGAGAATCGGTGTCGCCGCGTTAGCAACATCGTCCCTTACGCTTTCGGCCCTTCGGACCCTTTAAATAAAGACATCATACTGGGCTCGGGTTTTGACCTTATAAGCTGTGAAAGACATATGATTACACAAACACTTGAAGATGAAGCAAAATGAAGAATGCTATCTTAAAAAAGTTTACCTTCGAACTCAGACTCCAGCTCGGCTTTGCTGGCGTTAGCTTCTTCCAGCTGGGTCTGGAGCGTGTGGACTTCCGACGAGTTCTCTGCAACAAGAAAAGTTGCTGACGCCAAGATCAAAACAAACTATGAATAAAGGCACAAAGAGACCGAGAGGATTAAACTTACTCCCGACTGAACCTTGAAGGTCAAGGTTTTCTTCCCGGAGAGCAGCAATTTCCCTCCGCAAAGCAGCTTCTCTTGATGCGGCCTCCTCTCGAATGGCCTTCAGCTCCTGCTGGATGTTCTCCAGGGAGTTTAAGTGTGGGACCAGCTTCTCAAGCGCATCAGATTTGGCCATCGATCGGCAATATACTCTCTGCACGCAAGTTCGGAGTTAGTCGACTAAAAGCAATCATAAGGCTATGACAGAAAAGAACAAAACTTACGTTTAGCAGCCGGGTGGCTTCATTCAGACTGTCGACGAGCATGTCCCTTTCTTCATCTTCCTTCTGCTTGTTCAGGACGATGCCCTGCTTCAAGCCCTCGGAGTCACGCCACTCTATTTTGATTGGAGGGACCCAGGTCTCAGAAGACTGCAGCCTGAGGATCTCCTCCACTTTGGCTGATCGGTTTAAAGAGGGTGAATGAAGACAAAGAAAAAACAAACTGAAGATTAAAGTTGGAAGATCGCTTGTGGCTTACCAGCTTCGGTGGCCGAGTCCTTGACTGGTACTTTCCGGCTGCTTTTCTTTTCTTGGTTAGCACCCGACTGGTTCTCAGTCGGGGTCCCTTGAGTAGACGTCGGGATCTCTTCTTCAGCCGACTGGTTTCCAGTCAGGGCTTCCTAGCTGGCAGTCGGGGGCTCCTTTGCTGGGGCATCCTCACTAGGAGGTGGGGGCTTCTCACTCGAAGCGCTCTCACTCGGGAGAGGACTCCGAGATTCTTGTTCTGCAGGCCTTGTCACCTCGGCTGCTGCAGATGTCTTTGGGCCCTCACTCTGTCCAGTGGGGTCTATGTTTTGAGGCCTCCTACAAAGAGAAAGACGGGAGCAATCGGGATCAAGGCAGAAAGGTTTTCAACGAAGGCATGATTTCAGTTATGAGACATACCTGGTTGATCGGCGAATCTTGGGTACAGATTTGGGGGATGGACTCGGAGGGGTCACTTCAGCCTAAGGAGCTGGTATATCGTCATCCGAGTCGTCAATCATCAGCCTCCTCTTACTCGCCCGCTTGTTGATATCTTCGCCGACAGTGGCCCTTTTGTCGATCGGATCACTCTGGATCTTCACGCCACCGGCTGGTGTTCTTGGCAGGCCGAGCTGGCGCATCGTCATGATGCACTCTGTGCGGCTTTGAAATAATGAAAGCATTTTCCTGCAAGGAAGATTTTATCTACACTGAGAGGTGCGACATAAAGATTGAAAGACGATAAAGAGGTTAAGTCAGCTTACCAGAGGAGGAGGACGATACAAACTGAAAGGGAGAACAGGCAGCATGAGGCTGCGCTCGATTGCGATTCCAGAAGAAAAGATCTTATACATACGAGTCTTCAGGGTCTCGTAGCTCAGAGAGTCGCGGTCCTCCCGATTGGGATCCCTTTCGCCCTCATACTCGAATGTGGGTTTGGATCTCTCCTTAATAGGCGCCAATCGGTTCTTGATGAAATGTCGAGTGATCTGTTCACCCCGAAGGCCCTTTTTCTTCATCTCCAGGATACTAGCCAGGAGCTTGTTGGCCTCATCCCAATCTTGGGCTACTGGCACGGTGCTCCAGTTAGGCCTTGGGACCAGAGGAAGGCCGACAAAGTTGGGTAGACTGGGTTCAAGATTTGCGATATAGAACCAGTTTGCATGCCAACCTTTGTTACAGGATTTCAAAGGAAGAGAAAAGTAATTTCTGCAGAGATCCGCGGAGCGAAAGCCGGCCCCACCGACGACGCAGGGCTCATCCTTGTTCGGATGTGGCTTAAGATAGAACATGCGGCGGAAGAGCTGGAAGTGGGAAAGGATGCCAAGAAAAGCTTCGCAAACATGGATGAAGAGAGCAATGTGAAGCATAGAGTTGGGGTTCAGATGGTAGAGCTGAAGACCGTGGTAATCAAGAAGACCCCGGAAGAACTCAGAAGAAGGAAGGCCGAACCCACAGTAGAAAAAGGAAGTAAAAACCATGATCTCACCGGTGTACGGGGTGGGGAACTCCTCACCGGCCACCGGACGCCAGCCGACGATTTCTTTAGGCAGAAGAACTCCATTCTTCACCATCTCCCGAAGAGTTGACTCCTTCACATCTAAAGTTGTCCATTGCTCGAAAGGGATTTCCTTCTCTCCCGCCATGGATGCGGTTTGGGGGAAGCAGATCTAGCTTGGAAAATGGGGATTTGAGAAGGGGATCTTCGGAGCTGGATGCGGAGGCTAGCTTGTGGAGAAGCGCGAGCTCCTGGATCGATGGATTTGGGTGCGCGCGCGAGCCTAGGGTTTTTCGCAGGGAGCTGATGAACAGTACTGCGAAAGGGGAAATTTTTTGGAAAGACGAAGTGGCAGAGATGACCTCGAGGCTTCGTATAAAGATTTGAGGGTTTTGATAAGTCATCTCGCGATTGGGCCGAGCCCATGAGAGACTTATAGCCCAGCTAAGGTGTGGCCTGACACATGTCATTAGGGACTTAAGTAGATGGACTTAAGCAAATTTGTCTTGGCAATATGCACGTGTCTAATAGCCCAATACCTTTAAAATCCTTTCATACCGCGGATGCGTAACTTCATGAGAGGTTGACACGATGCAATTTGAAAGGTGACAAACAGTTAAGTTTTTCATGGCTGTCCTGATGACACAGACTGTTTGATTTTTAAGCATTTGATTAAATAATTATATCAATGCTATTTTCTACCTTGGTGAAGATCTTTTTAGATTAAGACCAATATTATGGCAGGAGCTATTTAATATTTTGGTCATATTTTTCAGATGACTGAAAAATTTGTTTACCCATGAGGGTCGATTGAATTATTTGTTCCGAGATGACTCGGGCAGGTTAACTCAGATAAACATGAGCTTACCAAGTGCTTTTCACCCGCGAGGGTTGATTGAACTATTTGTTCTGAGATGACTCGGGTAAATTCACTCGGATAAGCGTGAGCTTGCCGAGTGATGAGATTTTTTATATTTGCTTTAGCTTAAGCTAAGCATTTATATGAGAATGATTTTTTATAGTTCTTGACTATATGCTTAGTGAAGGGTAACGCGGAAGCTACGCTAGCCGAAAACAAAAATTTTCTACCGCGCAAACCAGGAACACTTGCAAGTAAGGGCCGATAGATCGTTACCGATTGGAGTAGAGTGCAGCGGAATAGCCAATCAGGGCAATCCGATCTGGAACAGTGTAGCCGATTCCCGGAGACAACAACCGATCAACAGCGGCAACGTAGCAGCGCCTACCGGTATCCACACGTCCGGGGACAAACGCCCTACACCCGTGTGCTAGCACGCGATGCAAGGCTAGGGTTTGGCTCGAAAGTGGGGAGGGTTTCCGTGGAGATTGATCTCGACGACTTCTGTTGCACGCGATGCAATTGATATGCAGCAGCTCTCCACCCCTCCCTCCTTTATATAGAGTTGGCCGACTGGGATTAGTAGCCGCTCAGGACTCTATTTTGAATTGGATCTCATCCGTATCTCATATAGAGTTGGCCGCTCACACGTCGTAAGCCCATAGGACTCTATTTTGAATTGGATCTCATCCGTATCTCATATAGAGTTGGCCGCTCACACGACGTAAGCCCATAGGACTCTATTTTGAATTGGATCTCATCCGTATCTCATATAGAGTTGGCCGCCCACACGTCGTAAGCCCATAGGACTCTATCCGATCGGATCCCTATCCGATCGAGCCGTATCCGAGTCCAACTCGAATGCCCGTTCTTATCCCCTTAAGCGTGCGACCCGTAGGTTCAGGTATACTCGGTTTCGGCTATAGTCTAACTTAGCCGATCGTCGGCTCGAGTCCAACTCACCGACTGTCAACAGCGGCGCCTAGCAGCACATATTGACACCATAGTATACAAGAATATAATATCGGCTCTGAACCTGTAATGTGTACACAAATCCCTTTGCCTCACGATACCGCTTAAGCTATAGGCAAGATGTGTGCCATCCCTTCAATAACTTAACCATTCACTCGAACCGTATTGGATTATCCGTCTATTGATTGACTCCTCAATCAACTTAGCATGGCCATGCATTTCCATAATCCATTACCTCGAGGGGCCCGAGATATCTCTCCAAAGGAGGGGCAAATTCCATCTTGATCACTCACATCCCACTCCATGTTTCATAGCAAACCCGAAAACTACCTTTATAACTACCCAGCACGGAATAGCGTTTTGTAGTCCCAAAGTAGGCTACTACACATGTTGGAATCCATGGTGATCTCGGGTTTAAGGACTTTGTACCAACACTACCCGAGACCAACTAATGGCACATTAATTCCCGTAGTGTCTCATGGTGGGTCTATCCAACAATGTGTTCTCCAACACATGTGTCCATGTTTATTGATTTGGTATCACCATACCCATGATCTATGAGACATGATCATCAATCAATAAACATGCCGATCTTAGAATCATATTTGTTCCAACAATATGACATATGGTCGTGATCGTTTAGAAATAGATTCATACATATCGAGTCTCATAAATAAGTCACGTACTTATTGATCAATACAAGATGTCTATTTCATGGAACCGAATAACACTTTATTCATAAATACATAAACATTGACGTGATATCCAACATCTCCATGTTGCCTCTAGGGCATATCACTAACAATCTCCCACTTGCACTAGAGTCAATCATGTAAGTATCTAATACCCATTGCTCTTGTGTGCGCCTCATGCTTCGCGAGGAGAGGTTTTGTCGCGGATCGGCTATGTTGAGATCCGTGTGCACTTTGCATATCTTGACATCACCTCTGTCCACAATCTCGCGGATGAGATGATATCGCCGAAGTATGTGTTTGGACTTCGATGTGACCTCGGCTCCTTGGCTTGCGCAATGGCTCCACTATCGTCACAATAGAGAGACATTGGACCGTCGTACTAGTCATCACACCAAGCTCGAAACAAATTTCTTGATCCAAATAGCCTCCTTTGCAGCTTCCGAAGCAGCAATGTACTCGGCCTCCGTTGTAGAATCAGCAACGATCCCGCTTGGAACTCTTCCACTGATCGCGCTCCGTTCGTGCAAAACACGAACCCGCATTGCGATCTATAATCATCCTTGTCCGTTTGGAAGCTAGCATCGGTGTAACCACTTACAACGAGCTCTTCTTCACCTCCATAGACTAGGAACATATCCTTAGTTCTTCTCAAGTACTTAAGGATATTCTTTACTGCATCCAGTGACCTTCACCGGATCTCGACGGTATCTGCTCGTAGCACTCAAAGCGTACGAGACATCCGGGCGTGTACAAAGCATGGCATACATGATGGATCCAATTGCCGAAGCATATGGAACCATACCCATCTTATTCCGCTCATCATGTGTCCGAGGACACCGATTCTTGCTAAGATTAATGCCATGTGACATGGGCAAGAAACCTTTCTTGGAATCATGCATGTTGAACCTTTTCAACACCTTGTCAATGTATGTACTTTGGCTTAATCCGATTAGCCTCTTGGATCTATCTCTATAGATCCGAATGCCCAATATGTATGTTGCCTCCCTAAGTCTTTCATGGAAAAACTATTTTTCAATGAAGACTTGACGGATTCTAGCATAGGGATATCATTTCCAATCGCAATATGTCATCCACATATAAGATTAGAAATACAATTGCACTCCCACCGACCTTTTGTAAACACAGGCCTCTTCTTCGTTTTTGATGAAACCAAACCCATTGATTACTTCATCAAAATGAATATTCCAACTCCGAGATGCTTGCTTCAATCCATAAATGGATTTCGTAGCTTGCATATCTTTCCAGCGATTCGGATCGACAAAACCCGAGGTTGTATCATGTATACATCCTCGCTTAGGTTTCCATTTAGGAAAGCCGTTTTGACATCCATCTACCATATCTCATAGTCGAAATATGCAGCAATCGCTAGGATAATCCGAATAGATTTAAGCATTGCGACGGCGAGAAGGTTTCATCATAATCAACTCCTTGAATCTGTTTAAAACCTTTCGCCACCAATCGCGCCTTATAGATGTGAACATTTCCATCCATATCGGCCTTTTCTTAAAAACCCATTTGCACTCAATGGTTTTGACACCATCAGTGGATCAACCAAGTTCCAAACTTGATTGTCGTACATGGATTCTATTTCGGATTTCATGGCTCCAAGCCACTTGTTGGAATCGGGTCCCACCATCGCTTCCTCATAGGTCTTAGGCTCATCGTTGTCTAACAACAATATATCACGTTGTTCCGCACCTGTGTACTGTCGGTGCACGACATGATCTTTCGACCTCCGTGGGGCGGGTGTATCTACAACCGGTGGCGCAACACTTTGCTCCTCCCGTTGTGGTTCTCGTGGTCGCCGAAACGCTTTTCGGTGTTTCTTGAACTTCTTCAAGATGCACCCTGCTCCCACTAACCCTTCTTGTAAGAAACTCTTTCTCCAAGAAGACACCGTGTCGGGCGACAAACACTTTGCCTTGTTCCCGATTATAAAAGTAATATCCCTTGGTTTCCTTAGGATATCCCACAAAGAAGCACTTGTCGATTTGGGTGTGAGCTTGTCGACCGTAAACGTTTTACATAAGCCTCACATCCCCAAATTTTGAGAAAAGACAAACTAGGGGGTTGCCCCGTCCATATCTCATATGGTGTCTTTTCAACCGACTTAGATGGAACTCTATTTAGTGTGAGCGCAATTGTTTCAAGAGCATATCCCCGAAGGATAACGGAAGATCACTTTGGCTCATCATCGACCGAACCATGTCCAACAAGGTGCGATTTCTCCGTTCGGACACCCCATTCCATTGTGGAGTTCTGGCGGAGTCAATCGTGGAACAATTCCACAATCTTTCGATGATTACCAAACTCTTGGCTCAAGTATTCTCCTCCACGATCCGATCGTAGAAACTTGATTGTTTTCCCTAAATGATTCTCGTACTTCATTCGGAATTCTTTGAACTTTTCAAAGGATTCGGACTTATGCCTCATTAAGTAGATATAACCATATCTACTAAAGTCATCGGTAAAGGTAATGAAGTACGATAACCACCTCGGCCGTTGAGCTCATTGGTCCACATACATCGCATGTACGAGTGCCAATAAGTCACTTGCTCTCTCACCGTGTCCCGTGAAAGGTGCCTTTGTCATCTTACCAAGTAAACAAGACTCACATGTCTCAAATGATTCAAAATCAAAAGAGTGAAGCAATCCATCCTTATGGAGCTTCTCCATGCGTTTCTTATTTATATGGCCTAAGCGACAATGCCGATAAACGTGGGGTTTATATCATTAGAGAGTTGCCTTTCTATATTAATGTTATAGATGGGAGACGCTTCAAGATTCAAAACGTATAATCCATTCACCAATGGAGCATGAAAATAGAACATATCTCTCGAGATATATTGAACAACCATTGTTCATTGATCTAAAATCATATCCTTCCGCTTGCAAACATGAAGCGGAAATAACGTTTTGACATAGTGTTGGAACACAATAACAATTATTTAATTCCAAAACTAATCCCGAAGGTAGATGAAGTGGTATCGTGTCGACAAAGAATCGTAGCAACGCTTGCTCCATTGCCGACGCGCGGTTCACCTCGCCCCTTCTCAATCCTCTACTTCTTCTCATTCCCGCAACGATTTGCAAATATGAGCTACCGATCCGGTATCAAATACCCAAGAGTCGTAGGTGAAGTAGCAAGATTAATGTCTATAACATTAATACCGGCGAAGTCGTACTTTGCTTCTTTTTGAGATCCTCCATGTACTTCTTGCAGTTCCTCTTCCAGTGGCTGTCTCCTTGCAATAGAAGCAAACGGCATCCGATGCCGCCGACCCCTTCTTGCCCTTCTTTGCATTAGAGGCACTCGCGATCTCATCGGGAGTTAATTTTCTCTTGGTGCAAAGTTTCTTGACAGTGGTTTGCGTTTAGCCTTCGCATCATCATCACATGATGACCATTCTTCCGGATACTCTCCTCACTGTCTTTAGCATCCCATGCAATTCAGCCAAGGTTCTATCCATATTGTTCATGTGATAGTTTAATATGAATGGCTCGAAGCTCGGAGGGAGCGACCGGAGAATCACATCGTAGCCAACTCTTGGCTAAGGGAAAACCTAGTTTTTCCGGACTCTCAATGTAGCCAATCATTTTTATCACATGCGGATCGACGGGATTCCCCTCAACAAGCTCGCACGCAAACAAGGACTTTGAGGTGTTGAACCTCTCGGCCCGTGCTTGGTTCTCAAACATGCCACGCAGCCCCCCGAATAATAGTGTGAGCATCACGCTCTCATATTGCTTCGAAGCTCGGGGACATTGTAGCAAGCATGAGACACTTATATCTAGGGCATCATTAGTGTGCTTCTCATAAGCCCTCCGTGCGCTTGCGGTGGCATTATTTGGCAAATCCTCGGATAGGGTACTTCAAGAACGTACTCCTTACGCTCTTGCTTGAGAACAATTCTCAAGTTGCGATACCAATCCATAAAGTTTGTTCCATTTAATTTTTCCTTTTCGAGAATAGATCGCAAGTTAAAGGTACTTGGTGTAGTATTAGCCGCCATTTATTCTACAACGAAAAGCAAAGTTTAGCACAATGTTTATGCTATGTCTATTGTTAAACAATTTAACATTAGACTCCCATTACGTATTTTCACCTTCCCTCTAGGTTACGTATTGGATCAAGATCCACATGTTAATTAATTTTCTAGTGAGCTTTGGCATCACCGCTAGAAAATTAGTAACATCGGTAAGCAACACCTTGCTAACCACATCTCTATGTGACTCTTGTTGTTGGTGTGGCATCTCCATGCCCCGGCGCCAACCTATGCCCCAAGGCCCAAAACTGTTTTGATAGCCTTGTTAAGTAAACCAAATGCTCCCGCATGTATATGTCGACATATACCCCCTCGTGTTATGATAGAGAATGGCACTCGCTTGGCGACCCACCATTGACGAGCATAACGGTGACGGGTGCAACATTTAGAAGGGCATCATTACTACTAAATTTTACGAGGATGCTATCCTATCAAACAAACATATCACATATATGAAAGCAGTAGAATAGCATATAATGAAATAGTATGGCCCCCTTCACATGGTGATCTCCATCTCCATGTCGCGCCGAGGATCTCCATCTTCGGCACCATCTTCCAATGTGCATGATGCTTGATTTCTTCAAACTAAGCTACTACTATAGAAGCTCTAATTGAAGATTACATCGACTCGCAGTCGTGAAAGAATATTACAAGCATTGCACGTATGAAAGAATATTACGTAGATTGCACATATGAAAGAATATTACATGCATCACATGCATCTCATACATACAATAGGGCCATACCATCTCAAAGCATTCTCTCGCAAAAACAAGTTAGGCGTAGAAACGTTTTCTACTTATCGCGAGCTACGGCATCGAGACGACCCTATAAGGGGTACGCACACGAAATTCATAGATCCAATCTATGAAATCGCTTACGGAAACCATATCGGCATAATCACATTATGCCGTCCCGATACACTATCAAGGGAGATGGTTTGCGCAGCGCGAGGCAGGAAACAAGATCGGACTACGAGATAGCTTCGGCATAATCACATTATACCGTTCCGATACACTATCAAGGAACGCTATCTCGAAGCCGACTCAAACCGAGTTCTATGGATATTGCTTCGACGTAATCACATTACGCCGTTCCGATACACTATCAAGGAACGCAATTACCATGAACTCTCCTAAACAAATCCCGTAAAACCGATTGATCTAATCAACCCGTGCGCAAAACTTGTTCCGATCCAATCTAAAACCCGAACTAAGCAAGAGAAGCTCGATACCACCGAAGGGTAACGCGGAAGCTACGCTAGCCGAAAACAAAAATTTTCTACCGCGCAAACCAGAACACTTGCAAGTAAGGGCCGATAGATCGTTACCGATTGGAGTAGAGTGCAGAATAGCCAATCGTGGCAATCCGATCCGGAACAGTGTAGCCGATTCCTGAGACAACATCCGATCAACGCGGGCAACGTAGCGCGCCTCTACCGTATCCACACGTCCGGGACAACGCCCTACACCCGTGTGCTAGCACGCGATGCAAGGCTAGGGTTTGGCTCGAAGTGGGGAGGGTTTCCGTGGAGATTGATCTCGACGACTTGCCGCACGCGATGCAATTGATATGCAGCAGCTCTCCACCCCTCCCTCCTTTATATAGAGTTGGCCGACGGGATTAGTAGCCGCTCAGACTCTATTTTGAATTGGATCTCATCCGTATCTCATATAGAGTTGGCCGCTCACACGTCGTAAGCCCATAGGACTCTATTTTGAATTGGATCTCATCCGTATCTCATATAGAGTTGGCCGCTCACACGACGTAAGCCCATAGGACTCTATTTTGAATTGGATCTCATCCGTATCTCATATAGAGTTGGCCGCCCACACGTCGTAAGCCCATAGGACTCTATCCGATCGGATCCCTATCCGATCGAGCCGTATCCGAGTCCAACTCGAATGCCTGTTCTTATCCCCTTAAGCGTGCGACCCGTAGGTTCAGGTATACTCGGTTTCGGCTATAGTCTAACTTAGCCGATCGTCGGCTCGAGTCCAACTCACCGACTGCACACAGGCGCCTAGCAAGCACATATTGACACCATAGTATACAAGAATATAATATCGGCTCGAACCTGTAATGTGTACACAAATCCCTTTGCCTCACGATACCGTTAAGCTATAGGCAAGATGTGTGCCATCCCTTCAATAACTTAACCATTCACTCGAACCGTATTGGATTATCCGTCTATTGATTGACTCCTCAATCAACTTAGCATGGCCATGCATTTCCATAATCCATTACCTCGAGGGGCCCAGAGATATCTCTCCAAAGGAGGGGCAAATTCCATCTTGATCACTCACATCCCACTCCATGTTTCATAGCAAACCCGAAAACTACCTTTATAACTACCCAGCACGGAATAGCGTTTTGTAGTCCCAAAGTAGGCTACTACACATGTTGGAATCCATGGTGATCTCGGGTTTAAGGACTTTGTACCAACACTACCCGAGACCAACTAATGGCACATTAATTCCCGTAGTGTCTCATGGTGGGTCTATCCAACAATGTGTTCTCCAACACATGTGTCCATGTTTATTGATTTGGTATCACCATACCCATGATCTATGAGACATGATCATCAATCAATAAACATGCCGATCTTAGAATCATATTTGTTCCAACAATATGACATATGGTCGTGGATCGTTTAGAAATAGATTCATACATATCGAGTCTCATAAATAAGTCACGTACTTATTGATCAATACAAGATGTCTATTTCATGGAACTGAATAACACTTTATTCATAAATACATAAACATTGACGTGATATCCAACATCTTCATGTTGCCTCTAGGGCATATCACTAACACTTAGTCTGTTTTTGACTAACCACATAGTCGAGGGCTACACCTAATTAGGTGCATCGGGAGATGCACCTAGATATTTATTTTTAAAAAAATTTTTGGATGTTTTCCAGCCTTTCACAGTCTTTGGAGCCACTCGGGAGATTCAGGCAGAGATGATGGAACCACTCGGCGCCAGAAGCACTCGACCAGAGAGTTGTTTGACTGTGTGTTATTTTGGTTCAAGGCAAAGTTATCTCGTCGACTGCGAAGGACTCGGGGGCTACTGTGAAGATTATGGCAATCGGATACCTACATGGCAAGCTTATCCGACTGGTAATAAGGATAGGTTACGCCTGCTAATTATGTAAACCGGCTATGACTTGGGTGTTACGTTACCGATTAGATAAGGCAACGGTTCATAGTCATAACTTGGTAAGATTGAAGAGACCGACTTAGAGTAAGATAGGGTTTTCCACTTGTAAGCCCGTCCCCTAAGACTATATAAGGGGGGTAAGAGGCGTCCCTTGAAGGATATCAGACATATGAGCTATCAACTTTATATTTAGGAGACACAAGAGCAACAGATCTTGAGATCAATAAACACTCGGCGGATCGAATCCCCGAAACAGGAGTAGAGTTTTACCTCACGAGAGGGCCTGAACCTGTCTAAACCTTGTTTTTTATCTAACCCATCGAGCTTGACGATCTTGACTGCACCTCCAAATTTCTATTGCCGAAACCAAGTTTCGACAATCACGCTAGAGTTGCATGAGCGGAACAAAAACAAAACACGGTAGAACAAAAACAAAAGGTGGCAGAGGAAAGTCAGACGCGCATGCTCGTCTTCCCGGTCGCAACAGTGCCATGCAACCGGGGGCGTAGGCCATGTAAAATGCGCAAAAGCGAAAAAAGCACACCAACTGGAAATTAAACCCGCACCGTCTATGGTCTAGACCCGCTGTGCTAGCCAACTGAACTACGTTAGTATTGTCGATATTCATGCACCAACAACCTTATTTAATATGGGTGAATAGAGAAAACTACACCTTAATTAATCATTTCTTGGTATGTTAGCTGATGTCCTAAACGTCTTTAATTTCGTATACCAAGGAAGTATATATTTTCAATTTTCTTCTTTCCACCGCTCTCAAACACAACCAAGGTTTGTATCGGCCGGAGCTATATATCCAGGCAGCTACTGGAGCTACGATGTGCCTATGTGGAGTCCTGGACGACGAATTTTTGGTGGCATCGCAAAGTTTCTGTATCCGTCATGTTCAACCGAGCAAACGGAAGGAGACTGGTGGCAATGCAAGCAAGCTGTCAAGTGACCATCGTACACCCGAGATAGCTACAATTCCGTTGCTTTCTTTTCCCACATGGAACCAAGCCGGTAACATGTACGTTGCCTTTGTGTATTGGGCTAACCAAGCCAGAAACACCCGCAAAAAATGAAACCGTGACAGCTTCACGCAGGAGAGACACAGCAACAGTACACACTCCAGAGTCCAGCACAGAAAGGGGACGGTGAGTGATCATGCCTGTACCATGAATGCCAGCTAGATACTCGTACATCACTTCCCCAACCGTCCGTGTGCTAACATCCGACGTGACGGACCAACTATTTACTCCGATTCTATCTGATCAAGGCACTTGGCTAGCTTTGCTGGTTCGTACTCTCTCCATCGTAAAATAAATTAATATAAGATACTTTTTTCGTCTTAGATCCCCTTTGGTCCAATGAAAAATCACAAGAAATTTTAGAGGATTTTATTTTTATGAGATTTTTATATATAGCTTTTTAATCAAAGAATGAATCCTATGGAATGCTATGAAATTATATGAAATGTCTTATTCCAGGTTGATTTTCTTTGAGTCTATCTTTTTTAAATTTTTTTGTTTTTTCTGTGATTAATCAAAACAATTATTTATGTATTTTTTTATGTAGTTTGCACACTTATGTTTTTTGTCAGAATCATATATTTTTTCTATTTCTTTATTTTTCTATTTTTATGATATAATTTAAAAGGACCTTAATAAATTTTGGTTGGATGAAATACATATTTATACTACGAATCTGAAATATATCATGAATTTAGTTATTCATAGTACTAAAATATATCACATCCTGTTCTATATTTATTTATTCTGATACGAAATTCGAAAGGAGTATTCTGTTTGATCCCATCAATGCAGAAGATGGGCACCTCTTGATCGATCATGCATGTGAACCGAAGAACAGAACGCGAGGGTCGGCCGGTGTGTGTGAACTGCGCAGATCGATCGGATGGAAATTCGATCTGATGGACAGTGATGAATCGAGCTGAAGATGGACGGCAGGATTTTAATCTCTGCCGTGTGAACCGGAACCGCCATGCATGCATGTCGACTGTACACTACCGGAAGGCCTATCCTTCATACGCCATGCATGCATATGCCATCATCCTTCAATCGCGCTCTGTCTATAATCTATAATCTATATCTATATCTATAACTATCTATAAAATAAGTAGTGTTTTCACCCAAAATTTTAATTTTTTCCAAAATTAACCTATAGTCCGCCTGGCTATTTTTAAAAAACTCAGTTAAAAAAGAAAAAATGGTTATTTTGCAGAAAACCCCTTAAATGTTTATAAAATTAACACGTAGTCCCAATGCTGAAAAGAAAGGGAGGGCTCGGATAAAAAAAACCTCGTGCGTCCCTCTTTTTTGTCCCCATCCGCGCCACGCCCCGCGCTGCGCCTGTGCCTACGCCCCTCCCTCCCATCGCCGCTCGGAGCTCCCGTGTCGCCGCCTGGACCTTCGCCCTCCGTCTACTTTTCTCCCTGCCTCGTCGTCCCATTACAACACACAGGCATTTTTCTAGTGTATATATATATATATATAACAAGTGGCTAAAAATATTAAATGTTTGTATAATGTGAACTAATTATAAAATAATTATAGAATCCATAATTAATATAAGACATAAATCTATTAAACATAGTTAATTCATGATTAGCAAAAATATTTACTGTAGCATTATATATAGCATTATATAGTCATGGTGTAATTAGGTTTATAAGATTCATCTTATGAAGTACTTATCGATTATGAATACGTTTTGTAAATAGTCTATATGTACTTTAAAATAAAAAGATTCGATGTGACAGAGCTCCGGTATCCAAACAAAACATATATCTAAATTCATAACTAAAATTTATTTTTTGAACGAAAATAATACGTCAGGACTCTTGATGGATGCATGTATACATGAGCGAGGTGTCCTCATGGCGCAATACATCAACCAAACTATCTGTATGAGCACAAGCGTGCAATCATTATTTGATTCAGGAAGCATGCGTATCTGTTTATTTTTATGTTCAAACTGGATGAATAGATGGATGCATATTTTCTCCAACTCATAAACGGTGTTTTTTATTACAAAACTATGTATGAATTTCTGAAATTATTGTGTTAAATCCACTTCAACTTTATAATATTTAATTCATTCATTTTTATCCATGAATAATTATCACAAATAATCTAGCTATTCAGCCCATTCAGAAAAAAACACTTTTACCATTTTATCCATTACAAATATACATTATCCTAGTTTTTTTCTACTCCTTCATCTATTCCAGAAATATAAACGAACGACGGGAGTACGTCTTTTTAAAGGGACCTATTTTCAAGGTCTAGTTATACGCTATACCTACACACACGATATATACATATAGTGTTTAAATATGAATTTCTCAAGATATGTAGATTTTATTTACGACATATCAATCTCAATGGAAATTATCTCAATAAAAAATTTTATAGAATTTAATGAGCATTAAATATCCTGACATAACACTGTATTAATAAAAAGATGATAAAAGTTTCATGAGGATAAAATCTTCAGTACTGTTTTTAAAATTTAGGTGCGTTGAAAACTGAAACATGAAATTACGCCTCTCAATAAAAAATTATCCATAATTTCTACACATTAAAGAACTCACAATAAGAAACCATTCTCCCTGCTACATAAATATTAATATTAGTTTCTATGAAAAAAAATAAATGTGCAACACAAAGAGAGTTGATTGTCTGTGGCAACACAAACAAAACACATCACTACACAACAACACAGAACAACCCACCTGTGGGAGCGCGGAGGAGGCGCTGGGGGCCGGGCACGACAGGCAGCACAACAACGGTGTCCTCGTCCTTCGGTGGCTCGGGCGTCCTCGTCCTCTGGCGCTCGTGGCCTCACCCCCACCCGCAGGAGCACGGCGACAGCGCGAGAGAGGGAGCCGGCGGGATGAGGTTGCAAACGCGATGGGCCCGGGCGACGGACGAGGTCGGGGCCTGGCGAGGGAGGGGCGGCAGCGCACGGCGCTGGGGCCGAACAAGGGAGGGGCAGGACAGGGCTTTGTGCGCATAGGATCCGAAGAAATCGTCGCCTCCTCCACAACGCCGGTTTCTTTTACTTCAATTCACGACACGAGTAGACTTCATTTCCTATTTAGAAATGATTTCGTCTTCTCTCTCATATCACATCAGCAAAATTTAATAAATAAAAAGATAATAAATAAGAATAGAAACTATAATAAAGTTTGTATTAAGAGTGACCTTAGTGAACAAACATTTATATCTGGCAAGGTGGACGCGATGGTGCGTAACCTTGAAAAGAAAACATATCATCACTCTATATATATATGTGTATCCTGCAAGCCAGGCCAGTGTCACACGACGCCTCCGAATTCATTTCGATTTCTCTCTTTCCACCGCCCAACAAACCACTCGCCATCAAAGCCCAGAGCCATGGCGGCGCCGCGGTGGGCGGCGCCGACGACGCTGGCGGTGGCGGTGGTGGCAATCGCAGTACTGGCGGCGGCGACGACGGGCGGCGCGCGGGCGCAGCCTCCGTCGACGTCGCCGGCGGCGGCGCCGGACCGGCGGGGCCGGTGCTTGACCAGGCGTGCCTGACGGCGCTGCTGAACATGTCGGACTGCCTGACGTACGTGCAGAACGGGAGCACGGCGCGGCGGCCGGACAAGCCGTGCTGCCCCGAGCTGGCCGGGCTGGTGGAGTCCAACCCGGTGTGCCTCTGCGAGCTCCTCTCCGGCGCCGGCGACTCCTACGGCATCTCCGTTGACTACTTCCGCGCCCTCGCCCTCCCCGCCATCTGCCGCGTCTCCACCCCTCCCGTCTCCACCTGCGCAGGCACGCACTAATTAATCACCTTCCTAATTATAATCACCCCACTTCTCACTTTAATCACTTTCTATTAGTAGTACTCCCCGTCCAAAATATTAGACTTATTTTATTTTCCTTTTTTAATGAAATGATTATACTTTTAATTTTAGCTTAAATAAACAGATAAATTAAATGATAGATCAAAATTAATTTCTTTTTGTCTGGTAACATAAGTAAGTAAGCATATTAGGGCTAATTACGTCTGGGAGATTAAATTAATTGATTATTTTGCAGCCTTTGGATTCAATGTTCCAGTGGGCCCAACGCCGGCGCCGTCGCCGGCAGCCGTCTCGCCCTCCGGTGAGGGCCCACAGTTCCCTGGTAAGCAAGTGCTAACTACTAGCTCTCACTAATTATAGTTGTTCGTTTTGTACTTTAAGAAAACTGGAGTTATTAATTAGCTTGATCATTCGTTATTACTTTTGTTTGAGTTCTGGGAGTTGGCTGGTACAAATATGAAATATCGGTAGTTTAATTTTGATTGTTTGTCTGTTATGGCTAAGGCAAGAGATTCACAGGTTCGACTCGAAAATACTAGAAATCTAATGTATGACGAGGCTCCGGCTATAGATATTTTAGTTTGCTTGAATTTGACAACATATTGTTCTAGTTCAGTGAGAATCAGTCCAAATTTCAAAATTTTGCGTTCGAAATATCTGAAATCGGGAAGCATATAATTTTAGCCAGAGATTTGTGTTTCCAGCAGGAATTGTTTTTTTCAAATTATTTTATTTTTTTCATATTGTACAAAACATGTACATGAGCACCTCATGGCGGGCCCAAGCTCCGGTAACCTTGGACCTTTGCCCAGGCTTATCTGTCTGTAATAAAAACTTCAAATTCCTTAGATCAAACCATTTACTTATATTTTTTATTTTTTAAAAAAACAAGATGGTTTCATCCAAAGTCCGTCACTGCACACCACGACTCATGCATACACCCGTAAATACGTTAGTAACTTACATCCTAGAAACTACAGTTCAAAACCTCAGCCGTTGGATTTACTCTTGGAGCATCACGTTCGTCGGTGTGTAGTACCCCGCCATCCTGTCCAAGCCAACTCACAATAGAAAACCCCAGGCGGCCAGGCCAAACTGCAGCTTCCTATTAGCTACACAAATCTTTCTCTTTTTCATTACCACGCTTCAAAGCGTTGTATCCCCTAAACTATATATCTATAATTTTATAATTTACAATCCTTATGAATTCTGTAGTTTCTTATAATAGAGCTAATAAATTAAGAACATATTTTTTTTCATCTGGGATCATGCCATCGTATGATTTTTAGAATTTTTTTACCATGGTTATATCTGTAATATGACTTCTTTTTACTTTCGTCAAAATTTGATCATGCTTATCTTATTCGTAGCATTTTCATTTGAAGTATGCTATTCTATATATTACCAAACCGAGTAGCATTATAATTATTTTTTTAAAGAATAGCATTATGTTTGATTAGTATATCGTAAAACTATAATATCCATTTTAGGACAATAGGAAATTAATCGCTATATGATTTGTAAATGCAATATTTACCATTACTCCCTCTGTGGTTCTATAATTCTTTTATAATTCTCTTTTATAATTCTTTTGATCTTTTAGGTTAAGGTTAAACTTTTATAATTTTGTTTATCGATAACTCAAAAATATTTAGTTTAAATACATTAAAATAACATATATATACATAGATTTGTTTTATAGAGTACTATAATAAAAATAGAAATGCATTTATTGATAGTATTTATAGAGTACTATAATAAAAATAGAAATGCATTTATTGATAGTATATATTATAATAAAAGATATATTTTGAAGATCATATCATTATTAAAAATGTTAAAAATATGAAATTAGAGGAAATATATAAAAACAAAATGTCTCTTAGGACACATGATATTTCCTGATTTTTTTAATGATGATTTTCATTGAAATATATTAATAAATGCTAAACTAACATCACTCGACGTTGACCGATGCAGTTTCCGCAGCAAAGCGTGGAACGCCATCTAGTTCTCTAATATGCTTCGGCTTACACGAAAAAAAATAATTAAAAAAGAACGAATTGTTGTTGTTGTTGTTTCATACAGTTTGTGTGATATCATAGTGGAATAAACATTTAAGCGGCTACATGTACAAAAGCATCATATACAGTTTATGACAATTAATTGCTCGACACTGACGTGCCGTACCGTTAGGTTCATGTGCCTGTCACGTATTTATACGGCCGCTAAATTCGAGTTCCTGTGACCTCATAACTTCATCTGCAGGGACCTCGCCGTTCGCCTCGCCGCCGTCGACGGCGACGCCGTCCACCAACCCCGCCGCCCGCAGCACCGGTGACCACCTCGTCGCCGTCGCCATTGCCGCCGCCGCGGCCGTCGCCGCCATGTTATAGAATCGTTTGATTGATCCGCGGCTCAACTAGCTATCATTTTCTGGGGTGATGTGGCTGTTGTTTGTATGATCTTTGCTGATCATAATTAAATTCCTTTTCTTGAAAGACGTATAAGTAACTAAATTCCTTTTGATGTAAAACCTGCTGGATTCCATGACATTGTCCTTGCAAGGACGTATATATACTTATCTTCTTCATATGTTTGATGTGATGACTCACGAGTCGTCGACATGTAACCACCTAGTGTGGTATGTCAGAAATACTAGTACTTTTTCTGGTTTTATGTTGTCACAAGAACAACATGAGCATGAGCAAGAATCTTGTTTTTTTGTTTCAAAATATAAACATTTTAAGAGAAAAAGTATTATAATTAATTAAAAAGAGAAAATAAATAAATAAAATAATTAGAGAATGATTGTGATTGGTTAAGAGAAGATGATAGATGAAGAAATAGCCCATCTCCCAAAACAAGTTCATGCTTGGTGCAGCATATCTACTATACTCCCTTTAGTTAAATTTTAAGTTGAGAGAAACTGATCTCCAGTCAAATTTATTTTTTTTACTAGAGGGAGTACTATTTATAGCTGCAAATTATCTGTTCATTGTTGCAAATTTACAGGTGACACAATTCACTGCAAAAATAAAAACCTTACAGCTGAGCAGTTAAAACAGAATGAGAAATTCCATTGCCAGCATGATGCAAATGAATGAATGAATGAATGAATGAATGAAGGCGGTCGTGGATGTGGACGCAACGCACCGACCGGCTGCACACATGTTGTATAGCAGCAATGAATGAAGATGGCAAAAGCTACGCATCATCAAATTCAATTCCCAACTGTCCATCCATTTGTGAGTTTTCTGTTCCCATGTGAGCTTCACTGCAAATCTGCAAGCTCATCAGGGTTCTCACTTCTGCTACAACTGCTGCCACATTATGGGCAAGCACCCAAAAGGATCTTGTGTAATTGTGCAGAGCTTCTTGCCGTTGGACGGCGTCATGGCTTGAGAAATGAGCAGGAGAGGTTATGACTCATGAGATGGTTCAGAGTTCCGACTCCGAGGTTCAGGCCAAGTTTGGAGGAGCTTTGGCAGTTGCAATTTCTCCTAAAATCTCTGGCTCTCACCAAACAACCTAGATTCTCATCAAGGTTCTGAGGATCAGAAGCTATAGAATCCAGAAAAATAAAATAATGGCTTCCAAAAGCTAGAAAACGCAGATTATCACCAGCTGGCTACTTACCACATTTCTCATAATCTCCGGTTTCCCAAACATGGCCGTAGTTCAGGCTCTCCTGAAGCTATGTTCGTTATCATTGGTGAGTGAAATGCTCTTGAGTTGCACACAAAGAGCAGGCAATTGAACATATTCCAGAATTCCAGCACAGAATGCAGAAATTAGAGGAACACAGAGATTTGATTAATGAATTCAAAAATCACTGAAGCTATATACTACAAATGAGAAGGATTACAGATGAAAACCAGGCCAGATGTTTGTAAATTCCGGCAGAATATAACCATGACCTAGTAGGCTCGACAACTCTATGAAATAAAACCAAAAACCTGTTCTCCAAATAAATTGCACCGATAAAGCGCATATCCATCTAGCATAAATTACGGATACTAACAATGAGTTGCTTTCTAATTCCTGCCAGTTACAATTGAAGAATGGTAACAAAAACCAAGTTGTCATCAGGAAGTAACCAAAACTGGTAGAATTTGTGCCAAAACCTCACGAACCTACTTATTTTAACCCATTCCTGTATAAATCAGACTGCCCACAAAGCAGTTACCGTCGATTATTTACAATTGGATCGCTAACATATGTTGCAACTCTTCCTGCAGTAACCTGGTAATGCTGCTGTTCCAATCATGTATTCTGGGTTCTTTATGCACTCCCCCAAGGCGGCCCATTTTTCACAACTCTCATTGTCGTCAGTGCAATTGCCTTGTGTGTGATAAACCTTGTCAAATGAGGCTACACGAATCCACTTTGTAGCAGACCATTTCTCACCCTTTATGACTGGGCATCCAGCATGGAGGCTCAATGAATCTTTTGAAGCATCTGGGCTAAGGTTGAAGAACAGAAGTGCATCCCCTTTTCGTGGTTTCACTGAGGTAGCAGTTGTATATCAATTGAGAAATACGTAAGATATATTACAAAAATCATGAGAATCATAATTACTAAAAAAAGGAACATCGGTAGAAATTTATACCTGCAACACCTTTTTTAGCACATTCTGACAAGGTTGAATCTTCAGTGTTTGTGCCACTATCTGTAAACTCCTATTTGACAAATGTGTGTAGAGAAAATGATGCAATAAGAGATCCCAAAACAAATTCAGAAAACTGCTGAGAAAGTAAAGGGGCCCATGCTTAGCTGTGGTTGTGACCTGCTGGCTCAGATTTCTCTCTTTTTCTTAAAAAAAAAACTACGGAGACAATGGAGTAAAGAAGTTACCTCAGCTAGAGGGAAAACTGTTTCTCCTCCTTCTGCAATATCTGTTAAGTACATAAGAACAGTAGCTATGCGATGACCACCATGGAGAGTGTTGACATTGTCGGTGAAGTAATCATAGTGTTGTTCATACTTCTCGCCATGCTTATACCTTAACACTTGGATATCCTCACCATTCTCTGATTATTATCACATAATATGTATAAGAAAAATTCGAAAACACAAAAATGTCAGAACCTTCTGGTAACATAAAATTGGATTATGTAAGAAGGAAGACAACATGATGACACATAAAAGAAACTCCCTACTATCAATCCCCACAAAAAAAAGGGAAAAAATCCTATTATCGAACAGGGTTTTTGATGACATACTGCTTGAAACCATGGAACCTTTGGATGAATTAGCCCCAAAGTCAGGTAAGGAGGCTCAACATTAAAGGCTTTACTTTGTTTGTTTTAGAGATGAAATGCCAAGTAGAGCATAACTATTTTAGAGGCTCTCACTTCAAGCCTGCACATACGCACAGGAATGAAAACAAAGGCTGGGCGGGAGGTCGATTATTAGGTGTAAAATGGCAAGACTTCACATGTGTAAAATATGAAGACAGAACATCAAAGAATTGCATGAATAGTAAAGTGCACTGTTATTGTCTGAATGGAGTCAAATACCTTTAGGAAGAAATGTCCACGCAGCAATTTTTTCCTCTATACCAGCAACAATTGGATCCTACAAATTTGGACATGATTGTTCATCAGACAAGAAGTATGTAAAATAACTGAAAAAAATCTCACAATTAAGAGAAAGAATCCTCTCATTTACTAGCCGAGAACTACTGAAGCGAAATAAAGTGAATGGATCACGAAACCAGGGTTCAAGCATTTCATATCCACAATAGTTATTTTGCACACCAATCTTCATACACTAAAAAGATGCCATTTTTTAAAGATACTCCTTAATCAAAAAGATGCATTCATACTCCCAATGAACAAATAATTAAAAAGAAGTTAAAATAACTAACCTGGCCCTTCCTGATGAAGGTGCCGGAGCTGGTGCGTGCGTCGCTGAGCGCGCTCTTGCCCGACAGGTTATCAGCCACCGCCGACCTCTTGAGCTCTGCCCTCGCCTAAAAGAACAGAAATCCTCTAAAAATTCAATGAATTCTGGGCATACAGAGTTTAAGCATTCACAAGAACTCCTGATTCTTGCAGAGAAAAGAAATGCATTTTGTTGGATTGGGGAGTGGAGAGTGGTGGGTACTGACGAGGGAGACGAGGTGGTTGGCCTCGTCGTCGCTGAGGAAGTGCTGGTAGAGGAACACCCTGCCATGAATCACGCATCAGTTAGCGTAGAGATCGAGATGAAATCAAGAAATCGATGGCGCCCGCGAGCGAGGAAGGGAAAAGGAGCAGCCGCCCACCTGGGTTTCCAGGAGATCTGGCGTGAGTGGTGCGGGTACACCACGGGGGCAGGGTACACCGACCTCCCCTTCCCGCCTCCTTCGCCTCCTTCCCCGGCAGCAACGCCGCCTCCGCTGCCGCAGATGAGGAGGACAATAACCAGCAGGAGGCCGGAAGGGGGAGCCCCGAGCCACACCGGAGCCATGGTAGCCGAGAAGTCGCCGTCTCCCTCTCGCCCACCCAGACGAGCAACGGAGGCGAGGAGGGTGAAGAGGAGGAGGCGGCGGCGGCGCGGCGAGCTGGAAGCTGGAAGTGGTCGCCGCTGGCCACCACGCTTCGCGGCGGCGAAGGACCGAGTCAGTGATAAGGAGGGAGGCGGCGAGGAGGCGATGAGAATAGATCTGAGCCGTCGAAATACCGCGCCTCGTCGATCGGACGGCCAGGGCGCACCGGAAAATCGTGCGAGCAAGCGAACTAATAACGGGTAGGTGAGCAACGCACATATAGTACGATCGACGTGCAAAGCAGCAAAGGAGTTAGGACCATTTATCCTTGGAATTCACGATGTTTTGCTAAAAAGTACTCCCTCTGTTTTTTTTATACGAAGTTCTTATAAATAAGATAAAATGAGTCCTTCTAATTTCAAAATATAGATAATTCTATGTTGTCGGGATAATTGAACGAACAAAGGTCCGTCCAATTTTGTTAAAATTTTTTAAATGATAATTATATAGTTGTACATATACAAGTGATAAATATCGAAGGAGACTATCAAAACCAAAGAGAAAAAACTGTCCAACAACAACCGGATCAACAACATTGAAAATTCCCACCTATTTCCCGATAGAAACTTCTTCCTTTGATGTCGCAAAACAATTGCACCACCTTGCGGTACTTCTAGTTGAAAATTCGAGCGTTTCTTTCGTTTCATATTTGCCAACAAACCAACATCAGTAGAGAATCAAAAGCCTTCTTGCATTTTGGTCTGAAACAACTTCTCGCTACTGACCACCAATCACCCAGCTCTACCTACAAATCACCCGGTAACTGAAAGGCCACTTGCATCCAACCCCTTAGCAGGCTCCAGACACTATTTGTGTATATGCAGCTGGAGAATAGGTGGTTGCAACTCTTCGGTACGTTTGTGCATAGTGAACAGTTGCTCTGATGCGGTCATCCTCTTGTTTGCATATTGTCAGTCGTGAGACATCTACTCTTCAGTGCTAACCACACGAAGAATTTGATTCTGGAAGGGCCTTTTGTCTCCTAAAGCAAGGCAATGTAGTTCCATTTGGTATGTATGATGAAAAACATCTCATAGGCCAAGGCTATCGAAAAAGCTCCATCTGCTAAGAATTTTCAGATTACCTTGTTTTCATTTTGCGGTTGCAGTTCAACTTCTTGGACGGTGTCCCATAGGCTAAGATACTCACTAATAATAGAATTGAAAGGCACCCCTTAAATATCCCTTGCCCATCGCCGTTGGTGTAGCGCGCGTTTCATTGTCATATTCGATCTTTTCACATAGTTGAACAAGCACGGCATAAAATGCTCTATGCTGTTGAGCAAATATTAAGATTAATAAAAACAATCATTTTCAGATATATTGGTCAAATTTTAAATTATTTAGGTTTGTCTCATAAGAATACGATTGGCCGAAAATATAAGGATTTTTTTATTTATTGGAATCAATGTTCCATAAATTATTTATACTGTGGTAAGTAAGTTTTTAGAAATGCTAATATTTAAAAATGGATGGAGTACTACTTTTTATATTCTTTTTCTAGTTTCATTCAAATCAAATTCTGTCTTGCAAATGAAAAAACGAATGGTGAGTCCGTTCCAAGCTAGTGGCTTCCTGTCTCTGCCCAAGAAAGTAGTTAGTCAGTAGACAATGGTTTTTCATCAGTTGTTGCTTGTCTCTTGGACCACAGTAGCTATTTCTACTTGGATTAAAACAGGGGCATCAAGTTCATCATGAAGTCTCATGTTAACACATCATTCCCTTACATACTCTCTCTCTCCTGCAGAAACATATTTTCTATACTAGCTGATTCAGTTCAGTGAGAATAACAGATCATGTACTAGTAAAAGAGAAGGCTAATTGCTGAAATCAAATAAGGATGTAGTGATGTACAGTTCATCTGCAGAGTAAGCTTCTTACACTAACAACTACACTCATTTGTTAGGGAAGAGGGAAATGCAAACCTTTCAAGTTTGTATTTCTGGCTTGCAGTTGCAGAACCCTCTTAGCGTTGAACTTCAAGGTGAACAGAATTCACAAGTAAAATAGGTTCGCACAAATGTTCCCAATGTGATCTTAAGGAATGAAATTGAGCTGAAAATATTTTTTTCCAGTACCTTTGGACATGAACCATTACATTGTAGCAGATTTAACGATGAGATGCATTTATACTACAACTGATAGATTGTGTATTAGTAGTATAGTAAGAGGATCTTTGTTGAAGAAGAAATATATGGCATTGTTGTAAATATGTAGTTAATGAAAGGGTTTAGTCCTCTATGTCATTACGGTAGCTCCGTATATCGGAGACGTGATGGCTAGGGAGAGAGCGAGGAGGCGATGCGTCGATGGCCCTCCGCCCAAACGCCGGCCACTACTTGAATGGAGATGCAAATCCCTCTACTGTACTGCACATATAGTAGGTAATAGGTATTACCGACATATAGGAATTTTGGGTTCACGTGTCACTCTGTGCAGTACAGCGTATGATCAGAGACGGCCAAACGGACGGCCTGGCCCGGCATGGCACGGACTCGTTTTGACACGGCCCGTTTGACCCGCTTCATAAAACGAACCGTGCCGTGCCGGCCCACGTGCCTAACCCTCGGCCCAAGCACGACACGTGGGGAGCCGGGCCGTGCTTATGCCAGCACGGTACGTCGGTGGCCCACGGGCCAGGTCAAGCCCACAGGCTTCTTTTACCGTGTAATTTTTTTCAAAAACAGTAGATAAGTTTTAAAAAATAAAAATTAAAAATTAAATTTTTCGAAAAAAGAAGTAATGACTTACTAATATTAGAGATAAATGCATATTTACGAAAATATTACAAAAAAATTTGTTAAAAATAGTAATGATCTTTATTGATGTTTATATTATTATAGAATACAATGATACATGTTGGCTCGTTAAAAACTTTGTCATGTAAAAACTAATAGGGAAAACTGAGAAAACCATGACAAAGAAAGAGTACAGCTAAAAGGTCAGAACTACTTCTAACAAAATTCTATTAGGATTGGTCTGGATCCATGTAAAGTTGCTCGAATTGGGCGGCCAATTCTTGGTTGTTCGCAGTGTATTGGGCATGTTGTCGAGCAAGCTCCCAGTCTTTAACGCTTAGTAGCATTTCGACGTGGTCGCTGCTCAGATTTGTCCTCCGGTCTTCGCTGATACAGCCACATAGACTGAAAGCCGATTCGGAGGACACTGTCGATACGAGCACCGTCAACACATCACGTGCTAGTTTTGAAAGCACGGGATATGCTAACTTGTGGTCATTCCACCACCCGAGAACGTTGAAGTCTTGTGCTTCGTGGTGGATGGCGTCGTTGTCCAAATAACCGGACAACTCTTCGGCCACACCATACGAAAAGGCGTCTCCACTTGTAGCCAACGAACTGCCACCACCTTGGCTTGAAGACGATCCACCCCAAATCTTACTCCACCGTATCTTCTTCTTACCCGTAATGGGGATAAGAGGGGATCTCTTTGTCGAACTCCTTAAAACTTTAGTTCATATCTTCCAAAAATTTCATATAATTTACCCCTAACCTCGTATAAAAAGAACTATAATCTACACCTACAGTATTGCCAAGAAGTGATAAAATAGCAGACAGTCCCCTTAATTTACACCTATGATCTAACACAAAAGCAAAAGCATACAACATAGGTATATTTTTCCAATATTTAAAATATTTTTGTTTCATGTGAAAGACAGGTTCACTTAGAACATCATCATTTTCGTATTCTTTAAATAAAGAAACAATTTCAAGAATGTTGTGCAAAATTATATTAGAAGTTAGATAATAAACTTGTGACAGAGTAAGAGTACAATCATAAAAAGTTTCTAAAAATTGGTTATATTTTTGGATAATTGCCCAAACATGCTCCACAAGCAGATAACATTTGCCTACATATTCTACAACGAGCTTTCGATACCTCCCTTCCATCCAGAGCTGTTTTCTTTATCTCGTCGAAGTGTTGCCACACACTGGAGGTTCTCGATCTTTTTTGGACCGGTGCGTGTCGAAACACTTCCGCTCACGGATCCGAAAGATAATCCTTTCGAAGCCACCGCAGCCATTCGAACCGGTACCTCCTCCACAGATGGTGGAGTTGAAGCCGATCCGGAGGCATCGTCAAATCCCACATGTAGTTGAGGTCAAAATCACCCAAAGTGAACGATGATGACTGGTATGAATAGTTCAGATCCATTCTGAAAATTTAAACTGATATAAACAAATTATAGAATATTTATTGAATTCACAAACACAATACAAATAATACACAAATTTAAATATTACTTATATCTTTCCAACTGTGAGCTCTTCAAACTTCTCGCGATTAAACTAATTTTGATTTTTGACAAAATTTGAGCAAATTTTGTCAAAATCAAAAAAATGGACACTTGAGAGCAAAGAGAGCACTTTAGATCACTGAGAGCACAAAATAAGAAGTGAGGGTGAGGAGAAATGGTTGGGGTTCATGCCCTATTTATAGGGTGAAATTTCAGATTTTTTGTAATTTTTTTGAATTTTTTATGATTTTTTGTCTCCAACGGCTAATTTCAAATTTAAACAGCCATATAGCCGTTGAGGGACACGTGACGTGTTTCTATTGGACGGCGTAGGAGCCGTTGCGCGCCTCGCCCTTTTGCGCCATGCACGGCCGCCGATTCGTCCCTACCATGCCACTGCCGTGCCTCGTACAGACGGGTCGTGCCGTGCCAGCACGCGGGCTCGCCCGGCGACCCAAGCACGACACGGTTGCTCGTGCCATGCCGACATGGTCTGTTTGTCACTTGTACTGTGCCGTGCCGCTACAGTGCCATACGTGTTTGGGCTGACCCGCCTCGGCACGACCCATTTGGCCGTTGGATAAGGCCTCGGCACGTTGGGGTAACCTGCTCTCGCCACCGCCAACGACTTTCCTCAAAGGTGGCCAAACGGGTCACCCGGCACGGTCCGGCCCGGGCACGCCCGCGACACGGCCCGTTACGGCACGGCCCGTTAGGCACGGCTCCTGTGGCGGACCGTGCCGGCACGGCCCGCGTGCCGAGCCCCCGGCCCAAGCACGACCCATGGGGTGGCCGGGCCGTGCCGTGTCGGCACGAGCCCGTTAAAGGCCCATGGAACAAGGTTGGCCCGTAACACTATTTTTTACACTGTTTTTTTACTGTTTTGCACTGTTCTGGCCCACTAAAAGATCACGATACAGTACATTTGCTATAGTATTTGTGCTACAATACATTGCTACAGTCATTTGCTACAGTACGGGCCGTGCCGTGCCGGCCTGCGGGCTCGAACGGCAGCCTAAGCACGGCACGGCCACTCGTGTCGTGCCGGCCCGGCCCGTTAAGCCAGGTGCCGTGCCTAGGCCATGCCTGCTACAGGAATACCGTGCCCGGGCCGGCCCGGCACGGCCCATTTGGCCACCACTAACTTTCCTTGTCCCAGCGCTGCACTGAGGCCGCACCAACTCCAGATCCTCCGCATATGAGGGGGGAGGGCACATCTCCGGCGAGCATCCCCTCCCGCGCCATGCTCACCGCTCTCCGATGGCCGTGCTGCTCCTCCTTTGATCAACCGCACTTGTCGCTGTGCATTGGAGGGCGGGATATCGACCCATGAACTCACTTGTAGGTCAAATAAGTGGGTAACTAGCAGTCAGCCCCGTGCCAGTCCCGCCCTCGATCTGCGCTGTCGCTGACCGGACCTGCTCTTCCGCCAACCAGGCCTTCCTCGATGTACGCCGCCGCCGTCCAGATCGCCCTTGCTCCATATGCCGCATCTGCGCACTCCTAGGCTTCTTCCTCCTTGCGGTTTCTGTAGTCCGTCGTGTCTTCTATTCTACCAATGTCGCAGGCGGCGGCTAGCTCGGCCATGAAGCCGGTATGCTACACCATGCAGATCTGATAGGCAACTAGCGTCCTGATAACTTTTTTCATGTCTTTGTTACCCATGTGGTTTAATTAGTTGGTAGTTCAATTTGATTTGAGCATTTCTGTGTTAACATGCTGATTTGCTGCTGGTATTCTGTGTTGGGTGATGCAGATAGGAGGGGACTGGAATGCAGGGCTAGCTTCCAAATGAGCAAATTGAAAGGTATACAGTTATACAAAGCCACATATATGTGTGTTTCGATCCTTCTTTTTTCAACAGAGATCAACATTTTAGAGTGCCTATAGATGAAAAGCAGCCCTGGAGTATGCCAAAGTCAGAAAAATAAAATCAGAAAAGATAGTAATGGTTAGTGTGTCCTCAACTTTTCAGCCACTGTTTTTTTATAATAGAATTGGAATGTGTGTGTTTCTGAAACGAACTATGTCCTAATTTACAAATTCAGAGTTACATCTTTTTAAGTTATTTCATTTGTTTCCTTTCCTTTTAGGTGGAAAAAGAACCTGGTGATTAAAAAACATGAATTCGTGATGCTAGCATAATTAAAAGATGTTAGCATGTAATTTCCCTCTGAAACATAAGCTGAAATCTATTTTTTGTCCAAATTTACCATTGCTGTTTATCACATCGCAATAACCATTTCCTCAATCACCCTTATTTGTCTTTCAGGGATGAGAAAGCATTCTGTAGTAGCCAGTGCTGCTATCATGAAGTGCTTTTCAATAAAAGGTTCGATGAAGCATCGGATGTGTCATTCAAACTGAAGCTTTGAATCTTTTCAGTCTAAATTTTGGTGACAACCTACTTATGAGTGAGATTATAAGTGAAGACGTTGTTATAGAGAAAGGAAACATAGCCCGCCTAATTAATCACACGGTAATACATTGGATTTCTCATTTGCAGCTTCTCTCTACCTTAATAGCCCAATAAAGTATAGCAGCTAAATATAATCGTCATGCTTTTAGTGTATGCCTAACTGCTAAGCAAGGATCATGAGAGTCCACGATGAAAAGAGCCAGATAATTCTTATTGCCGAAATAGTTATCTCTGCTGGAGAACTAAGGTAATTGCTTCTTACCCTGTCTTGTTTTGATGCCTTTTTAGTACCCTGAGAGTACAGCTAACGATCTGCATTCCCAGGGGCGGATCCAGGCCCCGAGCCAGGGGGCTGCAGCCCAAATTTCCTATAAGCAGGTCTTCTACAGCCCATAGAAATCTCTAACGTTTAGTTCAACATCGCTCCTCCTGCAGCTAGTCCAAACAACCTTTTACTAATTAGCTCTTCCTGGATGGTGTTTCTATATCCGCCCCAATGCATTCCTAAGCTATCACTTTTACCATTTTCTGATCTGCCTCTCCATCTTATGTGTAGCTACAACTACTTGTTCAACTGACGCATCAGAGGAGTGCATCCATACTAGTCAAGTGCCAAATTTAAGAAAAACAAGAAAATGTATGGGTTCTGATTGAAAGATGAAGTAATGTATGTTCAACTGTACATTGGCTGGAAGAACACTTTTTTGTCGTAGTGTTCATTAGCTATCTGTTCTTTCTATTTCAATAAACTTATCAAGAAGATCGTTTACCTGTGAATTTTGTAACTATAATAGTTTGCAGTCGCAATGAACGACAAGTTATTATATAGGTTTCTCATATATTCATTTTTTTTGGAGAGTACATTCAGGATATATATATATATATGTATATATATATGTATATATATAGATATATATATACTATCAAAATGCCTGTGCGTTGCAACGGGACGACGATGCGGGGAGGGAAGCAGGCGGAGGACGAAGGTCCAGGCGGCGGCGCGGAAGCTCCGAGCAGCAACGGGAGGGAGGGGCGCAGGCGCGACGCGGATGGGGCAGAAGAGAGGGACACATGAGGTCTTTTTTTTCGTCCAAGTCCTCTCTTTCTTTTTAACATTGGGACTGCAGGTTAATTTTATAAATAATTAAGGGGTTTTCTGTAAAATAACTCCTTTTTCTTCTTTAACTGGGTTTTTTTTAAAATAGCCAGACAAACTGCGGGTTAATTTTAAAAAAACTCAAGGGGTTTTTTGCAAAATAGCCAGGCAAAACAAAATTTAGGTGGAAACAATACTTGTTTTATAGATAGTTATAGATATATGTATGTATATATATGTATGTATATATATATATATGTATGTATATATGTATGTATGTATGTGTGTGTCGGTGATATGGGCCCAAGGGTATGTCAGGAGCATGACATCTGAGAAAAAGGAAGGCACCCTTGCTCGACAAAAGAACGCCAAGTTATGCCCTGAAAGGCTCAGGCGAATCTTGGCCACGGGCGGCCACGTGGCCGTCCCGAAAGAGGCGGCCGGAGGCTGCCGGAGGCCATCGCGTTCAAACGGCGGGGTCAGGGATCACCGGACCCCCCGTCCGGTAGGGTCCGGGTCATCCGGACCCCATTCTCCACCCCGCACCTCTCTGAGAGAGGGGCGAACCCAACTACCAACCAACCCATTTAATGCTCAAAAGGAGGGAAGCTGAGCGCCTGCCCCGCCGCATTCAATGCGATGCGAGGCGCGGCTGTCAGTTGCTCCCGTCATCACCCCTTTCTTGTCTATCACGAGGCAAAAGGGGACTAAAAGTCTTTGACTAAGACCGCGGCATGGCCGCGCACCCACTCCGCGGACGCCTCCCGCACGCCCTGTCCAGTCGCATTTAATGCGTTGGGCGGTCGAGTGGGAGAAGGCGCGCGCATAGGCGGGGCGGTGTCAGGATCTACCCGGGGAATGGGCCGCTGACCGGTGGGTCCCGTCGGGGTATGTAGACTGGCCATCCTCGCGTCATTGGTATGGCCACCGGCCGCCTCCCTTTTTTCCGCTTTCCATGACGCAGCAAACAGGGAGAAGTAGGAATGGAATGGCTTCTCCGACAAGACAAGATAAAAACTACTCCCTCACGTGAAGTAGAAGAGAAAAAAGCTAGGACTACTGTGGTGTTCCCTTATGCTATAAAAGGAGACCCAAGTCCATCATAAAACAGGTTCAGCTCCTTCATTACAGAACAAGGGGTTCCGCCTCTGGAGCTAGGAGATTGACCATACGCTCAAGGTTAGCTGGCCAGTAGACCACTAGCTTCCTGGGCATCAGCTAGCTCAGGGCAATCCCTCATCCACCACCGAGTCCAGAGGAGGGAAAACCCCCCTTGCTCTCGTCTGTTTCCCTCATATATTACATACAACAGAAGTAGGGTATTACACCGCGCTGGTGGCCCGAACCTGTATAAACCCCCGCCTCACTTGCACCACTTCATTTTTCTACGAGTCTAAACCACGGTACACCGCTCCTCGCGCCGAACCAAAAGAGGGGGTCCTCAGGATCCTTGCATGTCGATCCACGACATCGACAGTTGGCGCGCCAGGTAGGGGAGCGCACTGTGTTTTGGTTTAAACTCCCGTTTCCCATCCATTTTTTGGCGGGAACCCCCTCTCCCCATCTCTGTCATGGTCCACGGCCGCGCCCTGCGCTCCGCATCAGGCTCACTCGTCACGCGCGAGCATGGCTTGCAACGAGGCACGGAAGAGGTCGACGCGGCGAGCACGGCCCAACTTCCGCCACCTCCGCCGAGGGGTCTTTGTCTCCCTCACCACCGTTGGTGGCGACAAGTGGCGCTACGCCGCGCCATCCCTCTCGCCCCCGGGAACGCGGTTGAGGCGGAGGGGTCCATGCCTCCCGCGCAGGCCGACAACGCTCCCGTGGAGCCAGCCACGCCCTAGCGGGCGTACGGCGCGAGCCCCGCCGAGGCGACGTCCATCGCCGCCTGGAGTTTGGCACTCCTGAGGATGCCCTACAAGCGGCAGAAGCTCTCTTGCGTCACCCCCCAGCCACCCCTGGCGAGGGGTCCAACGCCAAGAGGTGGCTCGACGACATGGCGAAGTTTGTAGGCACGGCCCAGCGCCAGCTGGCCGCTGACCTCGCCTCCTCCAACCGTCAGCCGCGTGGCTCACACACCGCGGTAAGCTCTTCCTCCCGGCGACGGGCTAGAAGGGCAGCAGCCGCCGCGAGGGCAGAGGAGAGCCCCTCGACGGCAGCACAACCGGAACCACCCAGACTCGCGTACGTAGGGCGCGATGCTCGCCTCCGCATCGAGCGGCGCCGGGACGAGCGCCGCTTAGGGCGGGTGCCGGACTGCGCCTCCTCGTCGGAAGGCGCCACCTCACGGCGAGCGGCCGCAGCGGCCCCACCGCAAATGGAGCCCCACTGCGGACGGCGAGCGGCCGTAATGGCCCAGCCGCAAGCGGGGAGCTCCGCGGCACCCAATGAGGCCCCGCAGCCGTTGTCACCCCTACGACCGGCAATGGTCGTCAGCCTTGGCGCCGACTCGTAACGTGCGCCGGCCTAACAAGTTTAGGCCGGCCCTTACGGAGAAATACGACGGCTCGGTTAACCCCACCGAGTTCCTCCGGATCTACACCACGGTCATTGAGGCCGGGGGTGATGAACGCGTCATGGCCAATTTCTTCCCCATGGCGCTTAGGGGCCGCCCGCTCCCGGCGATGAACCCGGCCGGCCCTGCGCCACCTCTTGGGACGACCTATGCCGCCGCTTCACCTCCAACTTTCGTGGCACATACCCGCGCCGGGAGTGGAGGCGACCTTCACATGGTCCGACGAGGGGAGGACGAGTCCCCTGTTCAAATACATTCGCGTTTTTGCAGTACGCAACACCATCCCCTCCATCGCCGACCATGCAGTGATCTTCGTCTTCCGGAGTGGTGTATGCCACGACGTTATGTTGGAGAAGATCGAATCCAAGGCCCCCGGACTACTACGGAGCTCTTCAAGCTCGCAGACCGGGTGGCCCGCAAGGAGGAGGCTCGGGTTTGGAATCCAAGGAATCCTATCCTGGCCTCCACCGCGCCCCCTCCGCGTCCGTGAAGAGCGCGCGAACGGCGACGGAAGCGCCGGTCATCCGCGGCGGCGAGGAGGGCCACGTCCTCGCCACCGACGGAGCCGAGAAGGCCTCACGGAAGGGCAAGCCCGCGGGTAACCGCAGGCGGTCCCCGGACCCCCACCCCTAGGGTCGGGCCGGAGACAAATGGTGCATGGTGCACCAAACCTCCCACCACGACCTCTCTGAGTGCCGTTCGGTCAAAAACCTGGCCGAGCGGGTGCAGAAGTATGAGCAGGAGCGGAGGAAGAACGAGAAGGAGATCCGTCGCAAGGGCAAGGCACCGGCGGAGCGCCCGGATCACCGGCGAGAGGAGGCCAAGGATGCGGCCCCCGCCGAGGACGACGATGACAACCTGGGCTACCAGGATCCCCAGCACGTCGTCGCCACCATCGACGGCAGTGCTGGCGCCCAGGTATCCCGCCGGGGCTTCAAGTCCATGAGACGTGAGCTCCTCGCAGCCTTCAAGTCCATGAGACGCGAGCTCCTCGCAGCCGTGCCGTCTCACGAGGCGGCCCGGAGATCGCGCTGGGCAGAGGTGCCCATCACTTTTGATCAGACCGACCACCCAGGGAGTGTCGCACGTAGCGGCCATTTGGCCCTCGTGACCTCCCCCACCATCTGCAACGTCAAGGTCGCCCGAGTCTTAATTGACGGAGGTGCGGCCCTCAACGTACTATCCCCGAAGGCCTTTGATGTAATCAAGGCCCCTGGAATGGTGCTCGGGCCCTCTCACCCCATCATTGCGGTCACGCCCGGAAAGGTGTGGCCCCTTGGGCAGATTGCTCTGCCGGTCACCTTTGGGGCCCCCACTAATTTTCGCACCGAGCGGATCGACTTCGATGTGACGGATCTCAATATGCCCTACAACGCCGTGCTTGGGAGGCCGACGTTGGTGAAGTTCATGGCGGCTACGCATTATGCCTACCGCCAGCTCAAAATGCCGGACCCCGGAGGCCCCATCACCGTCCACGCTGATATCAAAACCGCACTAGACTGCGTGGAAGCGCGCGTGGACGACATTGCGGCGGCCGACCGCGTTGAACCCGAGAACCCCCAAGGGGAGTCGTTGGGTTCTCGGGCCCCGAAGCAACACATCACCTCTGTCGATGAGGTGGTTATCAAGTCTATCCGTTTGGGCGACGACCCGTCCAAGACCGTCAACATTGGCGGCGGTCTGGACCCCAAATAGGAAGACGCGCTCGTCTCCTTCCTGCGGGCGAATGCCGACGTGTTTGCTTGGAAGCCGTCGAATATGCCCGAAGTCCCCAGGGAGGTGATCGAGCATCGACTTGCAGTGCGGCCGGATGCACGTCCGGTCCGGCAAAAGGTGAGGCTTCAGGCCCCGGAGCGGCAGGCGTTCATCCGCGAAGAGGTGACACGGCTCCAGGAGGCCGGCTTCATCCGGGAGGTGCTGCATCCGGAGTGGTTGACAAACCCGGTGGTCGTCCTGAAGGCCAACCACAAGCTGCGCATGTGCATCGACTACACCGACCTCAATAAGGCATGTTCCAAAGACCCCTATCCTCTACCCCGAATAGACCAGATAGTCGACTCCACTACGGGGTGCGACCGTTTATGCTTCCTAGATGCATACTCTGGCTATCATCAATTTCGCATGGCTGTAGAGGATGAGGAAAAAACTTCATTTATCATGCCTGTGGGTACTTTTTGCTACGTGTCTATGCCCTTTGGTTTAAAAAATGTCATGTCCACCTTTCAACGTGGTGTCCGCATCATGTTAAAGGACCAAATAGGGCGTAATGTTGAGGCATACGTCGATGATCTCGTAGTCAAGTCTCGAGACCGAAGGACACTGCTCCCGGATTTGGCCGAGACATTCAATAATCTTCGGTCCTCGCGCATGAAACTGAACCCGGAAAAATGCGTGTTTGGGGTACCGGCAGGCAAGCTATTAGGGTTCTTGGTCTCTGCCCGAGGCATCGAGGCCAACCCCACTAAAATAAAGGCAATAGAGGAGATGCGCCCCCCTAGAAAGCTCAAGGACGTGCAGAGGCTCACTGGTTGTGTGGCTGCTCTGAGTTGCTTCATATCCAGATTAGGAGAGCGGACACTTTCTTTATTCAAGTTGTTAAAACGAACTGGCCCCTTCACTTGGACGGACGAAGCGGAGAAAGCCTTGGGGGAGCTCAAGCGCTACCTCTCCTCGCCACCCGTACTGGTGGCTCCATGGGAAGGGGAGCCCCTCTTCTTATATTTGGCGGCGACCCTCCAAGTGATTAGCGCGGCCTTGGTTGTGGAGCGCGACGACGAGCTAGGCTCTCAGTCACCCCTAACCCTGTCAAGCCCGGAGGCGGGAGACCTCGGAACGGAGCTGGCCGAGGAAGCGCTCGAGCCCGGAGGCGGCCCTTGGCCCCCTGAGCCTCAGGGAGCGGACCGGCCCCCTAGTCCGGGAGCACCCGAAGCCCCCTCCACCCATAGTGGCCTTGAAGGCCCCGGTGGAGGCGATGGCTCGGAGGCCCCGGACACCGAGATGACCCGCCCCGAAGCACCCGTGGCAGGAAGCCCTGGAACGGAGTTGGCCGAGGAAGCCCCCGAATCCGGAGGTGGCCCTTGGCCCCCCAAGCCTCCGGGAGCCACCCGGCCCCCTAGTCCGGGAGCACCCGAAGCCCCCTCCACCCAGAGTGGCCTTGAGGGCCCCGATGAAGGCAGAGGCTCGGAAGCCTCAGACACCGAGGTAACCCGCCCCGGTGTACCCAAACCAGTCGCCCCTAGCAAGGTAGCTAAGGCCCGCACCAAGGTGCAGCGGCCGATCTACTTTGTCAGCGAGGCCCTACGGGACACGAAGACACATTACCCGCAGGCCCAAAAAATGCTATACGCCCTACTTATGGCCTCCAGGAAGTTGCACCATTATTTTCAGGCGCACCGGGTAACGGTGGTCACGTCCTACCCTCTCGGACAAATCCTGCTTAACCGAGAGGGCACGGGACGGGTAGTCAAATGGGCCATCGAGTTGTCGGAATTTGATCTCGCACTTCGAAGCCCTAGCACACAATCAAGAGCCAAGCCTTGGCCGATTTCGTGGCGGAGTGGACGCCAACGGCCGAAGCGAGGAACCCGAGAGTGCGGGGGATCGCGACCAAGAAGTCGCGCACTGGGTGATGAACTTGGACGGTTCACCCACCTTGCGCGGAGCCGGAGCAGGCGTGGTGCTAACTTCTCCAACGGGCAACGTGCTTCGGTACATCGTCCGGATCGACTTCCGGGCAACCAATAACATGGCCGAATATGAGGGGCTTCTAGCAGGGTTGCGAGCGGCGGCAGGCGTAGGCATTCGACGTCTGCTGGTCCTCGGGGATTCCCAACTGGTTGTAAACCAGGTTTCTAAGGAATATCAATGCACCGACCCCCAAATGGAGGCCTATGTCAAGGAAGTACGGCGTATGAAGCGCCATTTCGATAGCCTCGAGCTACGCCATATTCCCAGAAGAGATAACTCCCTGGCGGGCGAGCTATCCAGGATCGCATCCACGCGAGCCCCACCCCGCCGGCACATTTGAAGCAAGCCTCCCAGCCGCTCGGCGCGCCCGAACCGCCCGCAGGGCGGAATCGGCCGGTCCCGACGCCCGGACCCGGCGGGCCAGCCACGGCTTGGCCCCGCCGAGACCGACATCATGCACCAGGTGGCTTGGATTTCGGAAATCCGAGCGTAACTAGAAGACGCGTCATTGCCCAAGCAACGTGAGGAAGGCGAACGCATCGCCCGGACCTCCAAGAGGTACGCGTTGGTAGAAGGGACACTCTACCGACGAGGTGCCAACGGAGTGCTCATGAAATGCGTTGCTTGGGAACAGGGTCTCGAACTCCTAGCCGAGATCCATGAAGACGAATGCGGGGCGTACTCGGCCTCCCGAACCTTGGTAGGAAAAGCATTCCGCCTGGGATTCTATTGGCCCACCGCGCTGGAGGATGCAACAGACCTCGTGCGGCGGTGCCGAGCATGTCAATTTCACGCCAAGCAGACGCACCCTGCCGGCCCAGGCCCTTCAAACCATCCCGCTCTCATGGCCATTTGCGGTCTGGGGGCTGGACATCCTGGGCCCGTTCAAACAGGCGTGGGGCGGATGCAAGTTCCTGTACGTCGCCATCGACAAATTCACCAAGTGGCAAGAGGCCTATCCAGTCAGCGTCATCGACAAACATTCGGCTGTGCGATTCATGAGAGGCATCACGGCAAGGTTCGGGGTCCCCAACAGGCTCATCACCGACAACGGCACCCAGTTCACGAGTGAGCTGTTTGACGAGTATTGCGACGACATGGGCATCAAGCTCTGTTTCGCCTCGCCAGCCCACCCCCAAAGCAACGGTCAGGCCGAGCGCGCAAACGCAGAAATACTAAAGGGCCTAAGACCAAGACTTACAATGTGCTAAAAAAACATGGAGACTCGTGGACTGATGAACTGCCTGTGGTCCTTTGGGCCAATCGGACAACCCCAAACCGTGCCACCGGGGAAACACCCTTCTTCTTGGTGTATGGAGCCGAGGCAGTCTTACCCTCCGAGCTCACCCTGGGATCGCCCCGAGCCACATTATACACCGAAGCGGATCAAGACCAAAAGCGTCGGGACGATCTGGATTACCTGGAGAAGAGGCGGCGCCGGGCAGCGCTTCGCGCGGCCCGCTACCAACAGAGCCTCCGCCGCTACCATCAAAGCAAAGTCAACCCCCGAGCGCTGCAAGTCAATGATCTAGTCCTGCGCCGTGTGCAAACGCGCGCAGGGCTAAGCAAGTTGTCTCCGATGTGGGAGGGGCCATACAAGGATATCGGCACCCCGCGTCCAGGAGTAGTTCGCCTAGCCACAGAGGACGGCGCTCCGTTGCTGAACCCGTGAAATATTTCTCACCTGCGCAGGTTCTACCCGTAAGCCGCATGGTGCACTGAAACATGCATAGAAGTTCATCCACTGCCCTCGGTGGCATGAGCAATACGTTTGCTATTTCATTCCATATGTTCCCCTTGCAAATACCTGTTGCAGTGTGTTTTTCCCCATGTGCTCGAGCATGTGCTGTGGATGCGGCTTTCCAATAGTTCCTCGGCCTTGCCCGTCTTAACCAGAGAGTCCTAAGGGTGTCGAGGGTACAACGATGCTGCATACTACCACGCATGGGGGCAGTTAACGCCTGGGGGTTCGGGTGCGAACTAACACGCCTGTCCCGGCCCCCCATTGCCACTGCCCTCGCTGGCCTTTTTATGCCTTCGCTTCTACCCGGAACCCCGACGAAGGCACCAGCCAACGGCCAGTGCATGCTGCCCAAACCCGGAACAGCCCCTCAGCGGCATGGGACAAATCACGGGGGAGAACAACACTATCGCATTAACGCAATAACTAAGTCTTAAACTACCAACTGCAGGGGAGCTAGCATACAGGGGCTCGGGCCAACCAACCGCTACTACGTGCGCGCTAAGTTGGCCGGGGGCTCCCAGCATACACATACATGAATCATCAAAAACAACCACGATGAGCTGTCGCAACACAAGCAAAGGCAAGTTCGCTAACTTTATAAACAATGCACAAATATCTTTTTACATAAATACAGATACAAGCCGAAGCAAGAGGGCCCTAAGTGGCCGGTGGGTCGCTAAGAGCATCCGCCGGGGAGTCTGCATCCGGCGAGTCCTCACGGAGGGCAAGCTGGAAGGCCGCCGGGGTGCTGTCGAAGCCCATCATGATGGAGTCGACAGCGTCTTGGACACGGTGGCGGGCGGCCTCCTCGGTGCCTTCGGGGAAGTCCTCGGTGGGGATATAGGGGTCGAAGTCGGGCTCGCGGGCTTGGTAGCTCGCCAGAATGAGTGACGCGACCTGGCGGGATAAGTCATACGATGACTCCTTCGCCACGTCGTCGACCTCCTCCGGCACCCTCTGTATCCCCGCGGCCGGATCATCGATGTGTGTGGCCAATCCCCCAAGGTAGGGACGCCGGGGTACGGTTCACCCCACCCCGCGAGCCGCCTCCCGGCGCTCGACGGACGAGGCCGAGCCCTGGACCCCTGTGCGCAAGACGCGCTCCAGCTCCGCAATCTGCGGCGCGCCTCCTCCGTTCGGCCGGCCCCGCCTGCGCTGCGCTGCGCGTCCATGATCATCTGCTCCCGGAGGCCGCTCCTGCTCCCGGCGCTCCGGCTCGTCCCTACGGCGGCCGAGGCGGCGGCGAGCCGCCGCGGTCCCACACGCCCTTCGAGCATCGGGAGGCCTCCTCCGGGCTTCCACCACCGCCGCCTCTCGCCCCACGGCGACCTCGCGCTCGGCGACGGCCTTCTCCCGGCCGGCACGTTGGCCTCCCACGCGGCGGAATCTTCCTCGGCCACGGCGACGGTGGCCTCCCGGCTCTCAACGCCCGCCACGCCGCCTCAAGGGCCCTTTCTCGCTTCGCCAGGCCGGCTTCGTGGGCCTGGAGGTCAGCATCGGTGCCGGCGGCGGCGGCCTCAGCGTCACACAAGGTGCGCTCGCGCTCGTTGAGGCCCCGGGCGCGCTCCCTGAGGTCGCGGAGGAACTGCCCGGCGGTGGTGCGCACCCTCTCCTCAGCGGCGGCGGCGACCTGCTCGCGGAGATCGGCGACGTGCCGCTCAGCGACGGTGTCTTCAAACACCTGATTGAGCTCCTCCTGGCGCCGCTCGATCTTTGCCAGCTCCCGTCTACGGATGAGACCCTCCACCCTCGCCGTGGCCGCCAGCTCCTGACGGCCCTCCTCGACCTCGGCCTCCCGCCGCGTCACCTTGACCTCCCTGGCGGCCAGGGCCTGCACCTGGGCCTGAAGCACCTCTAGGGAGATGGCGTTGGCCGCCTCCAGCGCCCTTGAGACGACCTCCCTCGCCCGCTCCTGCGACCGGACGAGAGGCTCCGTGTCCAGGGCGGCCACGAACCCGGACCTGACGCCCCTAGACTCGGAGTCGGAGCCTGGCCCGGGATCGGCCGCCTGCGCCGGCCGAGCCGCCGAAGACCCCCCGTGGCCGGCGCTGCCCGCTTCTTGCCTTGGGGGCTCGCGGCAGGCCTGCGCCGGCAGGATTAACGGTAGCCGGCGGGGCGATGGCGCCGCTGAGTGCGGCGCGGGCGAGGGCTGCTGTGGTGGCGGCGATGGTTGCCGTGGAGGGGACCCCTGAGGTTGCTCTCCGTCGCCCCCCGCCGCCCCCTCTGTGCCGGCGTTGCCCGCGGCTTGCCCTCATGGGCGACCGGTGCTCCAGCCTCTGGGTGGGCCCCCCTCCCAGATCGCACCGGATCCGGGCCGAGCCGCAGGGGGCGACCCGACTGGGGTTCGGCGCCCGGACTGGGGTTCGGGCGCCCGGCCTCTCCCGCGCGCCTCCCGAGCCCGAGGCGTAACCATCCTTGGGTACAACCCTCGGGCGAAAATGCCTGTGCTCGCGGCTGGAGGCAAGACATGAACACAACAAGGAATCACGAAACAAAAACAAAAAGGCAAGACCCGATAGGCATCCGCGTATCGACAAGGCGTACTGCGCGCGGGGTTGAAGTCCCGGAGATCCCCGAGATGGCCCGCTTCTTCTTCGCAGGGCGGCCCGGAGGACTCGCCGGGCTCTTGCTCGCCGCACCCCTTGACGCTGGGGTCCCGCGGACGGACTCCGCCGTCGCCGGCGTACTCGCCGGGATGCACCCGGGCCTTCCCGCCGTCGTTGTCGCCGCCGTTGTGGCCGGCCTGGCCCTCGGCGTAGCGGCCCCCGGATTGGCCCGCCGCCCGTGAACCCCCTGGTCCGCACGGGGGAGGGGGGTGCGACGCGCTCCGCTCCGTCGCCACGAGGTGGAGATGGGGGAGGAGAGGGGTCCTCCTCCGGCCTCTTCCTCTTCCCTTAGGGTCCGGGCCCCGGTCGCTCGGCCGGACCTCGGCGGTTCCCGCCCGATGGGACGTGGTCGTCGGCGTCATCGTAGTCGTCACCGCCCCGCCCCTCGGAGCGGCCTCGGCGCGGCCGACGACGAGCCCACACCGTCGCCCACCACCTGCAGCAGGTGCAGGATCTCCGAGCGCGCTGAATCCTGGCACAGCGGAACCAGCCCAGGCGGGAGCTGCGTCAAGTCCATCTCCATGACGCCGAGGCTACGGCGAACCAGGGTCCCGAGGTCCCTCTCGTTCCAGTCGAAGGCGGAGCCCACGTAGGTCCGCATGTCGTCGTTGGAGCCTGTATACATGTAGGCGGGGCGCGGCCTCTCCTGCAGCGGCGCTATGCGCCTCATCGAAAATCGCGGAAGACCGCATGGTGGACAGCCCCCGCCGAAGGTAGGCGATTCGGTCCAAGACCCGTCCGGCTCCCTCCCGGCTCGCGGGCGCGCCCGCTCCTCTAGTTCACTTGGGATCCCCGTCGGCAGAGAGGCGGGGGTGGTCACCCAAGCTGGTGTAGAACCAGAACGCCCTCCAGTTCTCCCACCTGGAGCGGGGGGTGGATGTCGATAAAGGGAGTGCCGACCGACCTGTCGTTCCTTGGCTGGATCGCCACGTATCCGACCGCGCCGGGGGAGCCAGCCCGGCATACCCGGAAGAATTGCTGGAAGAGGTGAAGAGAAGGCCTCACCCCCACGAACATCTCGCAGGTGTGGGCGAACACGGCGAGGTAGAAGACGGCGTTGGGGGTGAGGTGGTGCAGCCGGAGATCGTAGAACTCCAGGACGTCGAGGAAGAAGCGGGAGAAGGGCGGCACCAGCCCGACCATGGCGAAGGAGGCGAAGAATACCATCCTGTGGGGAGGCCGCTCCTCCGGGATATCGCCGCCGCTGCGCGTGCCGCTCGGCAAAAACTTGTTGAAGAGGCTGCCTCCGCAGTGCGAACCAAGGACTTAGGGAGCACACTCCCCGGCTCCAGAGGCAAGTCACGACCCATCACGAGGGTGGATGCAGAAGTGCGAAAGGGGAAGCTAAAGGCGAAGGAAGGAGAAGGGGCAGGAGGCGCTAGGTGGACGAAGGGCGAATGGCAGTGAGAGGTGATGGCAATGGAAAGCGTAAAAACCGATCCCCCTCCATGCGGATCCGGTTTTATAGGTTACCACCGCCCCCTCGGATTTCACGGCATTAATTTCGCCCCACTACCGCACGAAACGCCCTCCCCATCTTTGCGCCCTTTCGATTTTTGCATCCCCTTGGATTCCCACGCCGTTCAGATTTCGTGCCGCCTGGGGTTCCGCGCCCGCCAAGCGCACTACGCGGGACGGAGAATGCTAGGCGGTTTGAATGGCCCCCCGTGCGCGTGGCCCAAATAAACCCGCCCCCCGTCTTAAGGAAAACTTGGCCTGGTGCGTCACCAGTCGTCGCGTGCCAGCGCCAGCTGTAACAGAAAAGCATCCAGCACCCGGGCCCACACACTCAAAGGTTGGCGTCAACCGCGCCCGAACCCAACTCGGTCCCAGTCAACGCCGGGGGCTACTATCGATGATATGGGCCCGGGGGTATGTCAGGAGCATGACATCTGAGAAAAAGGAAGGCACCCTTGCCCGACAAAAGAACGCCAAGTTATGCCCTGAAAGGCTCAGGCGAATCTTGGCCACGGGCGGCCACGTGGCCGTCCCGAGGCTGGCCCGGAGGCTGCCGGAGGCCATCGCGTTCCAACTGGCGGGGTCAGGATCACCGGACCCCGGTCGAGTAGGGTCAGGGTCATCCGGACCCCCATTCTCCACCCCGCACCTCTCTGAGAGAGGGGCGAACCCAACTACCAACCAACCCATTTAATGCTCAAAAGGAGGGAAGCTGAGCGCCTGCCCCGCCGCATTCAATGCGATGCGAGGCGCGGCTGTCAGTTGCTCCCGTCATCACCCCTTTTTTGTCTATCACGAGGCAAAAGGGGACTAAAAGTCTTTGACTAAGACCGCGGCATGGCCGCGCACCCACTCCGCGGACGCCTCCCGCACGCCCTGTCCAGTCGCATTTAATGCGTTGGGCGGTCGAGTGGGAGAGAGAAGGCGCGCGCATAGGCGGGGCGGTGTCAGGATCTACCCGGGGAATGGGCCGCTGACCGGTGGGTCCCGTCGGGGTATGTAGACTGGCCATCCTCGCGTCATCGGTATGGCCACCATGACGGTCGTCTCCCTTTTTTCCGCTTTCCATGACGCAGCAAACAGGGAGGAGTAGGAATGGAATGGCTTCTCCGACAAGACAAGATAAAAACTACTCCCTCACGTGGAGTAGAAGAGAAAAAAGCTAGGACTACTGTGGTGTTCTCTTATGCTATAAAAGGAGACCCAAGTCCATCATAGAACAGGTTCAGCTCCTTCATTACAGAACAAGGGGTTCCGCCTCTGGAGCTAGGAGATTGACCATACGCTCAAGGTTAGCTGGCCAGTAGACCACTAGCTTCCTGGGCATCAGCTAGCCCAGGGCAATCCCTCATCCACCACCGAGTCCAGAGGAGGGAAAAACCCCCCTTGCTCTCGTCTGTTTCCCCCATATATTACATACAACAGGAGTAGGGTATTACACCGTGCTGGTGGCCCGAACCTGTATAAACCCCCGCCTCACTTGCACCACTTCATTTTTCTGTGAGTCTAAACCAAGGTGCACCGCTCCCCGCGCCGAACCAAAAGAGGGGGTCCTCAGGATCCTTGCGTGTCGATCCACGACATCGACAATATATATATATATATATATATATATATATATATATATATATATATATATATATATATATATATATAAGAATTTAAATAATGTTATGCTTCAGATTCAGATCAGCTTGCAGCTAACTTCATCGTGTAGAGAGATGGCTGATTGTCCACAAACATATATTGTGCAGATAGCATCGATCAGCCGCAAACATATCTTGTACAGAAAGCATTCTCTATAGTTTCAGAGTCAAGTTTATGACTTGGGTGGCTGGGTTAGTATTTACAGCAAAATTATTTGCCGATATCACAACTCAATCCTTGGGCTATTTAACTGTTGGATCGTGATTTCTAGCCGTAATGACACTTGAATCGCATGAGTATGTGGCCGTGAGCAGCAATCCTCTTACTATACTGCTACCGTCGTCCAGCAGGATTTCCCTTATCGTCAGGAAAAAGGTTACTGTATCCTGGTGATAAGCACGGTTATTGTGTGGTAACCGTGAAAAACCGTATAAAATTTATCAAAAAATCAAATTATTTTTTTAAATTTATTTAAATTTAATAGGGTTATCGTGGTTTTATCCTTACCCTATCTCTATGGATGGTAAACGCAGTTATCGTGATAACCACATGTTGGTAAACCCTGTCGTCCAGTGGAAGGTGCTGTAGAAGGGTCCAAAAGAATACAGACATTGCTCAGGTGAAACGGCCATTGTAATCATATTAAACTTATGTTCCTTCATGAGCTAGTCACATAATAATCGGCAAAAACAAAGATAATGATGAGATAGATAACATAATGTACATTTTGGATAATGCCTCGTCTCAGTACAATTTTGTTACAGAAAAGTTCAAACTGATCAGACAGACAATAATACAATGGGGGTCAATGGATTCTGGATAGCTATGCATAGGCACACTTGTTCTACCCAAAAGAACAAAAAGAATATGTGGAAAATTGCTCGAGTATATAATATAATCACCTTTCCCTTTGGAAAGTATATATGCACTACATTTTCTGTACGACTTGGTAATCACCTTTCTCCTGTCACAAAAATAATCTGCTTCGGAATAAATACCTACAGGTGCTGATAGATATATTCTTCAGTATCTTAGTACAACTATTACTGTTGCAACCAGTTCAATTTCCGATAGGGTTTAGGTCCCAGAACCTGTGCAATGCCCATACTAATTAGTTCTCCCCATGCATATTAGCATACACTGGAAATTATGTTGTTTTATGGCAAATTTAAATCAAGAGTCAAGAAGCTGCATACCTTTATTGCCCTTATTTTTATTACCCTTACTTTTACTTGTTGGTAAGAGTTCTTCAGCACCTATTCTGATGTTGGTATTAGATGATCGTCTTTTTGATTTGCTCTCTTGTATTTCGACATCAACAATAAATGTTCCACAGACAGGACGGTGATCCGAAAATTTGGACTCCCCACGGAAGTAGGACAACTGCACAATGCCATCTCCGTGCCATAGTATTCTGTCACACCTGAACAAGTTGAAACCATTAACATTTGAAATGCAAAATGCGTAGCAGCAGTGCAATGCACGCAGCCAGTACACTAAGTCATTTGTCTGCTATATATCTGTTAGCGTTTGTAAGCATGATGCAATATGTGTTTATGTGAATGATTTCATCATTTTCTGTTTCTACAACTTCAACCAACATGCTTGTCCAAATGTGCACTGTTTCACGTCAAGAAACACAAAAGATGTTCCTCTTCTTCGGGTAAGATAAGATGATAATGTTGAATTATTGAAGTTGCACACAGGAATGTGGACACCTTATAATCATAATTAAATGGTACTAACTTACCATACAAAGTTGGAACCTGACAGAGTGGGAATACATTTACATAGTAAAACTAATTAATATGAACACGGTACATACCAGGCGGGGGTTCTCCTCTTTTTCTTTGATGTTGCAGTCTCTCCAGCATAAGAATCTGAGTTACTAGAGTACTTGTATGTGGGAGCAAAATATATCTTCTCCTCACTCCAACCCTTGAACACCCTTCCTGACTTGCGCTCGATGTTAAGCTGAAAAAAAAGAATGCAACCATGCATGTCAACCAAAATTTCACAAGATATAAGTAGACATAGCCTGGCTAGATATAATTAGAACATAGGGCACACAGACACAGTAGTACTCGAAAGTTTGGTTTTATCATTTATTACTTTAGTCCTTTCCTTCTGGGAGGAAGTTTCAAAAAGCAGTGCCATCTTCTGAGAAGTTTACCTGATCCTTTTCAAAAAGGGCATCCCAGTTATTTTCAGTAAGAAGTTTCTTGGTATCTTCATAGCTCAAGGAAATACGGTAGTTTAGATCTCCCAGCCATATCACTCGACTAACATAATAAGAGAAATCACAATAATTAGTAAATGATGATCGACAATGAACAAATCCTTTGAAGCATCTGTAGCATGACTTACTCGTGGTCAAGAATTTTCTCAGGAATTCTTCGCCCAGCTCTACAAATCCTTTGAAATTGCGTGAGTCTCAATATCTCTAAAACATCTAAATTCCGCCTCAGCTCATCACCCTCTTTCTCACCTGAAGCCAAATGGCTACAAATGAAGCAGAAACTTGTCTGGTGTACCGTCATGCTCACTGATATACATCCCTGAAGCCAAAAGCAAGTGTGGCATAAATATGTAATCTATACATGAGAATTGTGAAGAACCCTCATCACTATATCACACTAAAAAAAATTGGAAGGATGACTTGCGGCTATTAAACATTATCAAAAATACATATTATTAATATAATTGTGACCATTGTAATGTTTTAATTAACAATGACATCCCATTACTAGGTTCTGAAGATAATACTTTTGAAATTTGATTTAGTTCTTACCTTGTTTCCCAGATAGCCCATTATTCCACGACCTATACAAGACGTTCTCACATGGCCTATATGATGCACAAGTTCTTTCTTTGCCCACACCGTAATAAAAATCCCAACCATTCGTTTGCACGATATGAGGTTGTATTTTAGCTGATCCCTGGAGGCAGAGGCAGCAGAATTCATTCCATCAACTATATAACCACAAGGATCATTCGATCTATCATCTGTATCATCTTCTGAAGAGTCTGTCTCATTAGCATATGCTTGTGGACATCCAAAGCAAGCATCTTTGTAAGACTTCCTGGTCATCTCAACAGAGCAGTTGCAGAGTTTGAGCAGTTTTCTCTGAGTTGGCATGTAAGGCTTCCTAATAGACTTCAAGGAGGACTTCTGGAAGATTGCAGAACTGCCACTAGCTGTTCTTGAGCGGCTGGAGAATGAGGCATCAAGGTTTGATGAAGACAGAGACGAGGTTGAATCAAGGGAAGAAGATGGTTTGTGCTGGAAGATATCAGCATTACTGTCAACTGGTTTGTTTAGCGTTCGGTTTATAAGAGCAAGCCACCTTGCAGCTGGTTCGTTGTCTTCTACCACAAGCACATTACCAGCATTGAGAGGGACAATTTCCTGAAAACTGCATAATACCATAAGAGAATTTGTCAAGATTAAAAAAGAAGAGAGACATAGATGCAAACAGTGTCTTCCGTTCACTGAAAGAAACGAATGAACGCCAAGGAAAATTAGCTCATCGTGGCAAAGCAAGCAAGTCAGTAACATCCTGAAATCACTAGGAAACAAATTAAAAGGAGCTATTTCCTTTTTCATATCACTCACTAACAGAAATATGAAAAATATGTAATATGATGAATAAATTGGTGAAATAACTTACCCTAAAACATAAATATCCGAATTGTCATCAGCAGGAAGGAAGTCATCCAGGTTCAATTCAGCAGTAGGTGTGTTTCCTCCGACATTCCATGTAGATACAAATATCCTATAAAATGAACTAAACAAAATTAAAGACGATCGAGTCTGATCTAAGGATGTAAAGTATGACAAACTGACGGCATAAAGTATGACTCGGCAGGCAAGTTTAGCTGTTTGACTGTTTAACCTGAAAAGTTCAGTTTTGGTAGTACTTGAAGAGTGACCAAGTAAATGGCTGAGGCGTATGCTCCTAACTTCTGCAAAAACTTCCTTTCAGTCCAAAGAACCAAACAATAATCCAATCAAATCAAACCAGCACATCAATAGAGTAAGGCAATGTGGCAAAAATGCCAAACAGAAGGCCACCTGTAAGTGTTCTGAAGGGGGAAGAAGATTGTGACTTTGAGGAACTTGGCCCAGACTTTACTGCATTTGACAGGAAAACATGGACACATTTAGTTGCTATTACGTTATATTATTGTCATTAGGGCAAATCAACGTAACTGTATTGAAGCAATTTGGGCAAAATGTGAAATTTCTGACATGAAGTTATCAAGTATGGAACTAGAGAATAATGAATCCTAGCATCTTCTTAAACATATTTGAACTGGCTGTCTCATCATATATTTCTCATTATACACAATGAAACGAGGCTCAGTTGACCTTATAAATGTGGTTGGCTGATTGCCAAACTGACTTGAGCAATTCCCCCAATTCAACTAAATGAACTGAAATTTGATAAGTTATGCTCATCTTCGTTTCAATTTATCACTATCCTACAAGACACCAATCCAGTCTAGATGCACAATTCAAACAGAAAGAAAAACTGACCTGCAGAACAGCTTTGGTAATCTGCCCTCTTCACAACTTTCTTATCTTTTGTTCCAAAAAGCTTTGGCCGGCAACCCTACAGTACACAACCAATTACAAAGTAAATGCTTTGATTTAAGTGAAAGTATGCCAAAAAAAAACTATTTTAGGGCCAAAACATGCAAATAGAGCACAGTGGATCTGAGACAATAAGAAAGTAAGAAAGAGTAGAATTATACTGCTATGTTTTATTTTTGCGAGTGCATTGTAATGCTATATGAATGATGTAAAACGAAAATCACATACCTTCATCTTTTCATCATCATCTGGGAAGGCCATCCCCTCTCAAGTCAGAGAAAAAAAATGGAAGCTTCTCCTTATTCCAATATGAAGCCTGAACAAAATTTAACAGAATTAAGTATCGTCAACTATTCATCATAATTATGCTAGAATTATGACAGCGCCATGTTGAGCAACGGTATACGTACAAAATTCTTCTTACAAAAATCCACTAGCAATTAAGTCTCATGCAATTATTATAAATTGGGTCTCAGATGAATTACATGTCTGTAAATATTGTAAGAGATGTGCAGTGATAAATCAAACATTTCCCGCGCCAACAAATATCGAAAGGAAAAAAAATAATGCAGTTCTCATGTCAAAATCTCCTTCCATAACTCATATCCTTCTCAAACCCATCAAAATTTCTACAATTTGCGACAGGAACAAAGAGAAATCGAGCAGAGAAGCAGAAAACAAAAAATTCTAAAGATTTCCAGCAGCAGGATGAAACAGGAACCCACCACTCGGCGACTCCCGGCAGCAAATCAATCCGGCCACCCCCAAGAAACCCTCCACCCCACGATCTTCCTCCGTTCCTCTTCCTCCTCCAAGAGCAAGCAAGCAAGCCAGCCAGCCCAGGATCCCTAAAACCCCAGCAGCCAAGAACCCAACGGCTCCCCAACCACTCCCCCAACCCGAGACGGCGGCCACAGCCAGCAACCGCGAGCGCGGCGTGGAGCTGCTCCCCCCTCAAACCCGGGGCGCGGTCTGCACTGGGAGCCAAACGAGGAGGAGGACCCGGCCATTAACCAGCCAATCCCCTCCTCCTCCTCCTCCTCCTCACCACCACCACCACCACCAAGGAGAAGATTAAACTAATCCGCCGTGACAACTGTTGCGAGAGAATTTTCTATTGTCCCCCGCATTCCTCCGCGACTCCGCCAATTTTGTTGCGGCAGAGCGCGCGGGGGGTGGTGGTGGTTGACCGTGCCGCGGCGGCGGTGGCAATGGAGAGAGGAGGGCGCACGTGCGGTGGCGGCGGCGGCGGAGGAGGAGGAAGGGGTGGAATTTGGCGCGGTGGAGGGGGAAGTGGAGACGGTTGGGTGGTTGGCGCCTTTGCCGCGTCTGCGTCTCGCTCCTCCGGGCGGGGTGGTCAACTCAACTAATTCATTAATTCATGTCCATGATGAGTTGAATGGTATGTTCAGATTAAAATCATTTTACATCATACCGTTATTTAATAAAATTCGTAATTATATGACAACATTTAATTTATTATTAAATATTGGTAACAATATTATATTGAACTTATCTTATCAAAACTTGGTAATATTATCAATTTATCAAAATTTTTGCATCAAATTTTGGAACGATTTTGTTATATATTTGTCGATAAATTTTAAAAATTTGATAGATATAATATATTGTAATTATTATAATTATATTATAACTTGCATGTAAATGCAATATAAGTTGTATATAACTTTCATATAATTTTAAACCATTTGATTTGTTTTAATATCCGTGTAAAAAGGTAAGAAAAACCATAACGCACGCATATGTAAAGGGGTTCAGTCTTATCACCTACATTTCACGAAAATAGTATGTTATTTAGGGATTTTTGAAAGTTACATACAAGTTACTAAAATATAATTACATAAATATATAACTAATCTCATTTCATTTTGAAAAGGTTCATTTTAACATAACCTGAACATATCCGAAGTCTTAAAGCGCCATCTTTCTCAAGGCAACATCTTTCTCAAGAGTATTTTGCTGATGGCAGACAGCCAGACAGAAAAATGCAAATGATAAATATGGAAATATTTTTTTCTGATTGAACTGTTTTCCCCATAAAATTCTTACAAAATTTCTACAGTTCGGCACTCCATATCGGGAATTAATCACGTAATACGAAACAGCTCATTAGTTGCATGGTTAATTAAATATTAGCTTAAAAAATTAAAAATTAATATAATTTTTTAAATAACTTTTAATAGTTTGAAAAGCATTCGTATAGAGTAGAAGTTGTGAAAGGCAAGTATAGAACTCAGCCAAGCAGGTAAGTAGTGCTCTCTCCGATTTTGAATACTACCTTTTAGCAAAGCTATTTATACAGTGGGTTCAAATTATACTAATATAGATTGTTGTATACAAAATAAAATTGTACCTATATCAAATTATGAGAGCAAAGAGCCGTATATTAAATCTAATTCTACTTTAGAAAAATGCATTGTATGCAAGTTACAACTATATGCAGAGAAATATAGTAATAGTTGTATATGAAATTCAATTATATTTTTAGTTTTACATCCAAATCATATGTGTACGATATAGAAGATAAAGGTGTTTATGAAATCTAATTTTGCGCAAATTTGCGTGGGGAAATCCACTAATTCATCTTTTAAACCTTGACAACTCGTTTTCATTATTAGAAAAACAAATACTTTTGTCATATTATCAAGGCCTATTGCATTTTAATCATAATCATGAAACTTCCACACATCGTAGTCTAACTAATTAGTGGTCAAAATAAAATAACAATAACCAACTCTAACAATTATTTAAAACGAAGATAACAACAAAGTTTATTGGGACAAAATTTAGACAAATTTACAAATAATCAGATATATTTGTTAAAAACAATACCAGTTATACTTATACACGCTAGTTCGCTCATTCATTCCAAAGACAGTTTTTTTTTCTAACCAATGAAGAAAAAAAACAAATCATTTATTTATAGTTTGACAAATAAATCCGAGTAAGAAATGACGTGGTCCATAAAGAAGATATGATTTGGTCATGAGGCCACAAGCTCATGGGAGGATGATGTGAGATCATCATCTCCATCATGAAAAACTAGACCCCTCAAGGAATTAATGGGGGGCCATGATGGGCATTTAAAACTGATCATGACAGCGATTTTAGGCCTCCATGAGAGAGATCTAGAGAGTTGGGGCAATCAAGAGAAGAAAGTCATGTATATGCAACCCAAAGAAATAAGTAGAAGTAGGGAGACCTACTAACCTTTAAGGTACACATCAAGCTTGGTCTTATCTGAAAACAATATCCCTTCTACTTTATCCACATTTAGCTTGAGATAACTTAACCTCCAAGCTTCTAATTATAGCACCAGCTCAGCAATTCTCCCAAATTACAGCTCTGGTGTTGATCACTGCCATCATTTGTTCTGAGTTAGGAAAAATGTTTTGACAAAAGTAGTAGTACATCTGTAGAATTTATTTTGGCATGTACTATATATATAATATAATGTGTGTTTGTAGTTTCTTTTTTAAAAGTAGTTTTTTACTTTGTCAAAACTATCACCGCTGCAACTTCAACCATGCCTCTCATTGTTTGATGTACAACTGACGAGCCATGAAAAAAAATAAACGAAGCAATAAAAATAATTTATGAATAAAACTTTTATATCCACGTGATCTTAGCATATTAAAAGACGATCCTGAAAAAAATACACTACAATAGGAAAAACTCAAAATCAAATTTTATAATTCAAATTTTGATTGTGGCTGATAAGCTAACAAGCAAAATATGGAACTGGATAATTCACAAAATTACAATAATAGTAAACAATTTTATCAAAAAAAACACAATTTTATCCACTACGTACGTACGATATGTGGGCCTAACTTACGATAGATTCGATATTTCATGTGTATAATAGGGGGCTCTAAACTTATCGGACAAATAAAAGCTATAGTTTTCTAATAAAACAACATAATATTGTCGCAGTTCTCTAAATGGCTAGCTAATGTTGTTGAAAGTTGCAACAACATGATAGTTTTGATAAAATGGTTTGAATGTCCTGAAATTTAAAAATGGAACTGAATGCTTGTGTGCCATGCAGGCGGACGTAATCTCCTCGCTGATGTCTCCTAGGAAGCCAGCATATACGTACAGTAACGTACAAGACATAATGCATTTTTGTATGTATGCCAAATTAATTGGAGCTGCTGAAAAGAAAAAGGCGACTGCTTTGCTGTCAATGATTTGCAATCTTGTGCATAAACAAGCGGATGAATTGATGCACTGTTTTGGCTGTACAGGACAGGAGCTGGAAAAGAACAGACAACAGCTTCGCTGTCACAGGTTTTTGCATCTATGGACAGACAGAAACGGCAGGTACAGTAGTTGTTTTTCTTCTCATAATCAAATGGTACAAGTTGGTCATTCTTTAATCACCTGAGCAACTTAGCTGGACAATGAACATTCCAACCTTTCTTCCAAAATTCTGATTGAAAAATAAAGTTTCATTCTGTCTGTCTGGAATTGAACAGCATTGGCACAAAAATGGCGTGCTACAGGAACTTCTGACCCCAACTCAAGTAGGTGTTGTTTTTGCTTTCATCAAAATATGCTGACCTGACATTCTGCTTTTATCGGGTTTAAAGTTCACCCATATATTGTTCAAATGGCACTAGGGTCAGACAATTTCTACTGAAGGTGGAAAGAAAATGTTGTCTGCCGCTGTTATTTCGGTATTCTTCCACTCTGGAGGCTTAGAACTGGAACTGCATTTCCTTTGTGTAATCAAGATTCTCCAGGTGTTCAGCCATGGCTTTGTTCATGGGAGGAGGTCCACATCTCAATATCTGAAAGGAGCAACCATACATTGTCACACAGATGTCCTTCTTGGTAGATGGAATACACTTCAACTATTCTCTTAGCACAACTGCGGGTTCCAAGTTCCAGAAGGCACGTTACCACTGAAGACATCATAATGTGACACCTACCTGAACGTCAGCAGCAGGTGCCGGGCAATGGGTTTGGATCATTTTCATTGACACAAACCCAACACCACCATTCCAGACTTCTGGAGGCTGCTCATGAAAACAAAGCTGATGGTGTAAGGTGCACGGTAGGAACTTAATGCATGCCATAGTACAGTAGTATTACACAAGGCTTCAATTAGGGGCAGTAACTAATAGAAGTTGGGATTACCAAAGTAGACAGCTCAGGCATGAAATTGTTGCACACCACGGTACAAAGTACTTAACCTCAGAACAGAAAACAAACCTGATTTAATACATAATATATCTTGAAGCGATCAGGATAGGTTTCAGCCATACAGTCCAATTCTTCCTGCATAAAAAAAAGCGACAAGTAAATGGGCAGCAGCAATTAGCAAACATCAGCTTTCAAGCACAACATTGTAGTACATATTGGACCACATTCATCTTACAGAAACTACGCAGTAGTCTTAACCAGTTACCGAAATGCATATATGAAGCATTACTTCAACAATGGAACCTTACTTTTCTCCAACAGGTCTAAAGAGAAAGGACTCTACATAGCAAAACAGGCTACAATAAAAAGTTGATCGTGTTCATAGTTAGGCCACTGAGAAACGAACTACGGAAGAAGATTAAAAGGTGGGCTATTGTCAGATTACGGAAGAAGATTATCGAGACGTCATATACGGGATTATGGTAACAAAGTACATGCACTGTATGATACTTTCAAGGTCTCTGTGGTATAACCTGCAAACTTTGCACTACAACTAGATAGACTCCCCTTTAATAAAAGAACCAGACACAGCAGGTTCTTATTGTCAACATCATAAGCTGAACAAATACAGAAGATAGTATCTAAGTCTAATAGGAGCCTATGAATTGAAGCAACTTTAAATATAACTAACAGCAGTAAGGTTAATCACTGGTGGACAACTACAGGAAGTCTTTCAACAAGATCATACCTTTAGAAGAATGTCATCATATGTGACACTGGCATAGATTAAGCGAATTTTTGTATTGTTATTTGGGTTTTCAAGAATTGCTATTGTGACCTACAGTATGGGAGGACAATGAATTGAAGAACACAGGTGTCTCACATATTAAATGCCATAAAAAAATCAGCGTTGGACAGTGTCTTATTTGGAACATTGGGGTAATGCCTGATCCTCCAGCTAACATTCCAAATGCTCTCACTTGCCCAGGTTGGTATTTGAAGCGATCCTAAGTCATAAACAAATTTATACAGGCACAATAAAGATTTATAACCAATGACACATCACAAGAATGACCAAATACAGCATGAAAAATTTCTGTATTACTCACAACAGAAGTAAAGCCATACCTTAGGTCCCCTCACAGACAAATAGTCACCAACTTTCATCTCACGAAAATGATGGGACATTCTTCCTTGGGGATGCATCTTCGAAATGAGAAGGAAAATTAGGGGGAAAGGGGGATGACATAATTGCATTTCTGACAGATTATAGCTTTACATTACGCACAAGTTAGCGAGACAAGACTAACAAGCTGAAAAAGGAACATATTTATGAAGTTTTACCTTTATAACAAGCTCAAAGCATCCAAGATCAGAATCCAGTGTAGTTGGAGTATAAGGCTTGATTACTTCCTCGCCAGCAGCATCTGCCCTCTGCAAAAATAGGGGATAACATTGAACACTGTTCTCGTAAAAGAAAAACAAAAGAATTGAGAGAATCAGGAAGGCTTAACCCAAACCTGCAGCTGATATGTTGGCCAATTGGAAGGCCCAGCGCACAGAAGTGGGGGTTGGTAGAGCGAATCTGAACTTGGCCACATTATGACTAATCTGCCTCTTCTCCACAAGCTTAAACTCCTTGAAGTTCTCCGGATCCAAGCAGCCTAATGGAACAAATCACAGCACTTCCATTCAGGATGAGCTATCAACCAAAGATGAAAGCTTAATTCAAGAAGTAGAACGAAGTAAAGCACACAAAGAAAGAAATTAAGAATCACAAAATCAGTCTCTACATGCTGCAGAAGCAAGCAACCGATGGCTAAGCACGAAGATATCGCTACGTAAATGACCACTACTAGATCAGTGTCAGCGGCAGCGGCAGCGTCGTCAAGTGAAGAGAGATCTCGCGCATGCATACCCTTGGGCTTCTTGCTGCGGAGGTGGAGGAGGAGGAGGAGGAAGGCGGCGCCGGCGACGACGGCCACCGCCACGGCCACGGCGGTCTCCGTGCTCTGCCCCTGCAGGAACTCCATGCCCCACCACCTCGTGCCACGGGTCCCTCCCCTCACGGCTCGCGCCTGCGCAGATGCGGTGGCGAGATTGGTGGCTTGGGTAGGTGCGCCACGGCGGCGGCGGCCTCGGCGGCGGCGAGGTGGAGGGGAGGTGGTGGATTGGCTTCTCCGCCCTGGCTGACGTCACCCATGCTCTCATCTCCACCGCCCGATCCTTAGTGGGCCGGGTCGCGTCGTATGGGCCGCAGTACCCGGCCTGGTTGCCGTTGCCTACGTGGGCTCGGGTCACACGGACCTGTATGGGCCGGTTTCGGCCCATACTGCCCCATTTTCAGGCCCAAACTGCCGGTGGCACGTTGACATCGCCGAGTAGACCACCCGACCGTCGGTTCGCATTGAACATTTCTTTATCTTCTACAAGTACCAGCTTGTGAATATTCTATGAGATAAAAATGGGATCTTTCTGAGAATAATTTTTTTTCGAAAACACAAAATAAATTTAGACGTGTACATTTATCCTATAAATACACATGTATACTTTATCTTATCTGCATAAATATTTTTAAAAAATTAGACCGATATATTTCGATGGGTACGTTACTTGTTATTTGAAAGAATAATTTCTGAGGAGAAAATTTGGTTCTGACTTCCAGTTCCAAAATAAGTATACTAATCAGGTGTAACTATGACACTGACAGGCAGGCGGGGCACGTCGTGATTAAGTTACCTAGCTACGGCAGAGATTAATTAACATTTACGGAGATGAGATTTTAAATGGACAAAGATAAATATTAAATTGACGTACGTAAAAAATATTAACATATAATTTATTGAGTTTTAATTATTATAAATTTGATGTATGAATATATTTGATATTTTAAAGTGAAAGTTTTTCATTTGAAAAATGTGTTAAGGAAAACCGAAATAAAATCTGAATTTTTTTGCCTCTCTACAATTTCAATATTCTATGAACCTCTTAATTTTTATTTTAAATAAACTCTCTTAAAAATATTTTTAAATCCGAACCTTTTGAGTATATCATGATGAGCATTGGACATGGCAGTGTCGAGTTTTAGGAGGGTGCATTTTTTAAAAAAACAAAAAATAAAAATGTTATAAGATAAAAAAACTCCTAACGGTTCTTGAATTTGAAACACTGAAATGGATTTAAAGAGAAGAAAACTGTGCCTTTTGCCAATAATTGAGTGATTGTTGTTCATTTGCTACACCTGCGAAATCAGGTCCAAGGCCACATGTCATACACATGGCATATATGAAAAATAAAAGAGCAAACATCACCTGGCCAAATTACAAATCTCCTTTTAAAGAAACGGTTTTTTTGAGTCAGGATTAATTAGCAGGGCCTGAACAGTGCTATTAACATGACCTCATGGTGCCTACCCCTAGGCTGTTAGGTCAATTATCATCGTCGACGATTTCGCTGCAAAGTATCAGAATTGACTGAATCATTTATATCTTTGACATTTGATATCTAATTATTTCGTGAAAAAAGAAGACGATAAGAAGTTTTTTTTATAAATTGAAAATGGTTTATATTAGAAGTTAACACGCCAATAATACAAGGGAGAAGCCAACAGCGTACTAGTCTGGTAGGTAGTTTTGCTTTTGGATGAAAAGGAGGTCTTATCAGCCAAACTCCAATTTACATAATAGTACTAAAACTCTCCCAAGATGATCACCGGATTTGCGTGATTTGTATGCTTAGTCATAACAAAACTTTATTGGTTGGAGATTTGCGCCAGGATCATATAAAAAAAACTTAATCTTATTCAAGAACGAGAAAAAAAATGGTAGTACGATAGCCTCTTGGGATGGAGTAAAGTATCCAGCTTTGCAGCCACCTGCCCTGTGAACTTCTTGTTCTTCGTCTCACTTCGGCCGAAGCAAACAAGAACAAGACGACCGCCTCTATCCAATCCAATACCCCAATCCAATCGAAAGGTTAGTCACTTCTTGATATGAATTCCTTCTGCTTAGTTCCATACAAAAGATGACCCTTTTTTTCGGGAGCCCAGTTCGTTCCAGTGTTCTAAATCATGGAGGCGATTTCTATCTTTCCCCTTTGATGGCTTGCATGTTAATCTAGAGATTTTTCTCTAAAAAAAGGGGGAAATTTTGGTGGGGGAAGATGAGTTCTGCGGCTAGATTATACGGAGTGCAATGGCGTGAATCTTGAGCAGTGCCGGAATCCGGTTTCTTGTTCTTCTAACCCCAACCAAAGACTTCTGCTGCGTTTTTATTCCTCTTTTGGGGGATAGCATCGTGTTCTCTGAAAGAATTGGAATTGAGCACCTGATTCTTGGAGAGGGAATCTTGGCTCTTGATCTGCCTTCCCCTTCGCAAAGATCTACCTGTCAGCGCTGCCTCATCCCCAAGTGGGTCTTTTCTCTGGGACAGCTTGCTGCTCCTGTTGATGAAGAACCCAAAAAAGGCTAATTTTTTTTGTGTTAGATGCAAAGCTAATCCTTGTTCTTTGTTCTTGATGCTGATCTGTTGTAAGATCTGTATGCCAGCAATTGGCTGTGTGTAATCCAGTCACAGATGGATGCCGTAGTGTTCGTCTTGTTCCAGTTCTTCTTGATTAAACTGTTGGCAAGATGCTGGACTTTGTCGTATAGATGATAGAAGTGTATATATCGTGGTTGTTTGCTTGGTAATCTTATGGATTATTAACTTATGGTGCCCGGTTCACAGATTTGTGTTTTGATCGTGGTGCCGTCAACCGAAGGATTTGCAAGATGGCAGAAGCTGCAATCACAAGGTACTGGTGCCATGAATGCGAGCAGGCCATTGAGGAGGCCATGGTGGATGAGATTAAGTGCCCATTCTGTGGTAGTGGGTTCGTTGAAGAGATGACCGTTGAGGAGATTGAGAGACTGACCAACAGGCAGCCAGAGCCAGGTTTCTCGCAATGGAACCCTATTGAGCATCCAGGAGAAGCGAGGGACAGCGATGATGAAGATAATGATTTAGGTCGTGAGTTCGAGGGTTTTATCAGGAGGCATCGACGGGCAACAGCTCTACGACGAGTGCTTGACAGCATCCATGATGACCTTGCAGATGACCAAGAAAGGGACAGTTCCATTCTGATCAACGCCTTCAACCAAGCCCTCGCTCTGCAAGGCTCAGTGCTCGATCCCGATGAGGGCCAAGGTGACCAAGGCGGTTCAACAAATGATGATGGCTTACTGGAGGAGTATGTCCTTGGAGCAGGTCTGAGCCTGCTGCTTCAACATTTAGCTGAGAGCGACCCAAGCCGGAATGGTACCCCTCCTGCGAAGAAAGAGGTGGTTGAAGCCCTTCCCACTGTGAAAATCGAAGAGGTTGTCAGCTGTTCGGTCTGCCTTGATGATCTTGAGGTGGGGTCCCAGGCTAAACAGATGCCATGTGAACATAAGTTTCATTCTTGTTGTATCCTGCCATGGCTTGAATTACATAGTTCCTGCCCAGTTTGCCGGTTTGAGCTGCCGTCTGATGAGACCAAAGACTTGAACGAACCTAGCAACATTGGTAGAGTGGAGGACAGCCATGAGGAAGTCAGAGCTGATGGCCCTGGAAACGCCAGCGAGAGCAGTAACAGACCCTGGGCTATTGTTCCTTGGTTGAATGAGCTATTCTCAACTCGTGAGCCACAGAACGTTGGAGGTGTTTCTACAGATCAACAATCACCACATGCTTCTGGAACCAACCCAAATGCAGGGCAGAGTTGATTCCTGCTACTGTTGTGATTTGTGAATAATGATAATACATCTGAGAATAGCGAAGTAACCCAGATTGGTAGAACTGTTGTTTCCCGCACCGATGATCTCTCTTTGGATGAATCACCTCGTACAAAACTTGTCAAGCATTGGCATATGATCTGTGCTCATTTGTTTTGCTTCAGTTTACTGCAGCTAAGTTGGTTATACATATTGTGACGTCGATTTTGTTCTTGCCTCTGAGAATGGCGCGCCACTCATGGGTCATGATTGGCATATTCAGGAAGTGGTGGTGTTAACTTATTGGCAAACATCAGCCATAAATGAACTTCATTATTTACAAATAAGGTGTTACAGATTCTTGTAAAAATTCATGGGTAGGGAAGTGCAGCTAAGACTGAGTTTTTGAAGCAGTTGAAGTGTTGCCAATATTTAAACATCTGGCTAAAAAGTCCACAACTCTGGTAGTTTCACAACGTTTGTTTTGATGGAATTTCTTCTATATGGAGCTACTTCATGCTAGGATTATGTAAATTGTGATAATCTGCCATGCCTAACAGTACTTATCCTTTCTTCAGAAGTGATTAAATTTCCTGAGATGTTGAGATGAACCTTTGTAGACTGGAATAATTTGTTTTTCTGTTTCATAACATGTTCTGTTTGTCTGCTTACTTGTAACAACAGCCGCAAGTTTATTAGTAATCTATCATCTAGCCCTGGTTTATTAGATGGTTTATATAAATGATACGACATCTTAGGAGATCGCATCTAAATCTGGTTCAGCTTTTACCATGCAGAAATCCTTAATTGAACTCTGGACTTTGCAATGGTTCGTGGTTGTGATCAAAAGAACCGAGTTTAGTGGCTCTGGGATCTATGCTGGTTTGCATTATTCATCCTGTTATTATTCGTTGCGAATGTACGAGGTGCTCAGGCATAGTTTGATATAAATTAATTAGTGTGGGTATTAATTTAGAGATGATAATGTAGATTATTTTGATTCTTAGATGATTCGAAGAGCTCCTACCTTTCTTAAGCTTGTTTGGTACAGAGAAGTCTTTTATCATCATGAGTGAAAGTTTTCGGGTTTTCATGTTAAAAAATGTGTAGATCACCCTTGAACTCTATTCATCTTTTAGTTGAAAGTCATGGGATCCGAACTGAACTTTGCATTTTTAGTCGAAATAAGTTTGAGCTGAAAGTTAAATGTATTATGATAACAAATTTTTGTGTTGAAATTTGATCCACGCGGAGTTGAAAGCGAGAAATCTCAGTTCAAGTAATTTATGGTGAGTTTTAAAACTAACCCATATAGAAGTTGAAACTTGGGAGGGAATATTTTCTCCGAGGAAAGAAATGCACCGGAAGAACTAACACAGGGTAGTTGTGTCATGCATAGCTGCTTATTATAATCTCTACAACATAAAATAGAGATGACTGAAACTAATTGTAGTATGTATGGGTGTGTATTTGTATGTATATGTATGTGTGTGTGTGTATATATATATATATATATATATATATATATGGGTATATATATATATATATATATATATATATATATATATGGGGAGAGAGTTGGGTTACTATGTGACGTGCCGCACAGCCCATTCCGTGTGGCATGGTCGAATCTCTAATTTGAAAACTCAAATTTAAAATTCGAATCGTTTACCAAATTTTACATTTTTTTAAAATTTTTTACTATTTTATCGGATAGGTGAAAAATGAATTAATCCAACGATTTACGCAATATCTATTTTGTTGCATCTTTGATCTATCCGATAAAATAGTAAAAGTTTTTTAAAAAATATAAAATTTAGTCTACAAGGATATATTAATATGTAGAATAATTTAAACGATTTGAATTTTTAATTTAAGTTTTCAAATTAGAGATTCGGCCATGCCACACCTGGATGGTTGTGTGACGCGCCACCCAGTAGCCCAACTCTATATATATATATACACTAGCAAAATATCCGTGCGTTGCAACGGGACGACGACGCAGGGAGGAAAGCACGCAAAGGGCGAAGGTTCAGGTGGCAGCGCGGGAGCTCTGAGCGACGACGGGAGGGCGGGGCGCGGGGCGGATGAGGATGAAAGAGAGAAACGCAGGAGGTTTTTTTTATTCAAGCCCTCTCTTTTTTTAAGCATGAGGACCGCAGGTTAATTTTATAAACACTCAAAGTGTTTTCTGCAAAATAACCTTTTTTTTCTTCTTTAACTAGGTTTTTTAAATAGCCAGGCGGACTACGGGTTAATTTCGAAAAAACTCAAAGGGTTTTCTGTAAAATAGCCAGACAAAACAAAATTTGGATAGAAACACTACTTACTTGCTTTATAGATAGTTATATATTATAGATATATACAGATGCATATATATATATATATGTTTATATATGCATATGTATATATGTACATTTTCTCTAGCCTCATAATAGTTTCACAAGAGCAAAGATTGCAAACACTCACACTCAAGGGCGAATCCAGGACGAGACTGCGTCCCAGGCTGAGCCGCTCATTCATACCTAAAACATCGGCTCATTCATACCTAAAACAGTCTGATTTTGCTTTCTAGACATCCTTTTCTCTAATTGAGATTATAGTTTTTAGGCTAAACACCGTATACATTAAACATACATTAAACAGGCTACGTGGGCTTGTTAGAAAACACTGACTTTCACCCGCGCTCTAGATCCACCCCTGCTCACACTGACTTCCACAAAGCTATGTTACTGTAGTTAACTATAGTTGTTGGCAGTTAGAAAACACACATTTTTACAATAGGAAATTTAGCTTTCAAAAAAAGAAAAAACAATAGGAGACTTATCTTTATACCACTAAAAAAAACCGAAAACCTCAGGATTTGCCCTCCAATGCTTCATGCACATGTGGCTCTTTGGTGCACGTATCAATGGCACATTCAGATGGCCGGAGCTCACGGTCAAATAAAGCCATGATGAAGGCAACTGCAAAACTGATCGTGTGAAGCGAGAGACAGACGCACGGCCACGCAACCAAAGGCACCATTGGTGGGCACCAACCCGTCGCCAACTCGCCATCCACGACTGCGACGAACTGACGATGCCATTGCATTTGCCACAGCCAGCTTATCAGCTTCTTCAGTAGATGCGCGCATTGACAATGAATGAATTGAGCCGTGGAGCAGAAGAAGCTCGATTCACCACCGCCGCCACCCCAGCCAGGACGTCCGGCCGATCGCTTTCCACCGTATCCCGCGCCGGGGATTTGCACCGCCAGTCAGGTCGGCGGCGAAGATTCGGCTGCCCCTCTCCGGCCTTGTGCCTGCCTTGTCACCAGCTCACCGGCGCAGTTTGCGTCGAAAAAATTCATCCTATGAAGATGATTTGATTTGAATAAGTGCAAGAATGTGGTGGTTTTCTCACTACATCAAATCAAATGGTCACTTGATCAGAGATGGAATGGGAAGGCAAAGAAAGCATAGACCTTACTGAGACTTCTTGACCTTGCTCCTCCAGCATCATCTGGGACTGGAATCCTGGATGGCTTGAGTCCATTCTTCAGAATTCAATTGATGAAAACGGCTGCAAAAAGTTGTCCAGAGGCCACAAACTATGCTGTTAATAGAAGTACAGTGAAACAAATGAGGCAGAAGGACTAAGCATGTGACACAAGGTTCAATCCAATTACGACTGCGACTGATGAAATTTCTGCCACCCGTACCAAGTGATTTGCATAATAACAATGCAGCGAAATAGCACAAAAGAAGTTTTCAGCAGGTGGTTGGTAACATGGAGAGTGCAACTCCAATCCTGCGATAAATCAGGAAGCGAAATGTGGCACTACTGCTCACATTCCGAGAGGAATATTTCTCATGACATCGACTAATGCTAATCTGATCATTGGAATATGAAAAAGAGAGGAAGCCCCAAAGCACTGACCACAAGTAGAAATGCCATATGCTCCAATGATACCCCCAAGGAAGAAATATCAAAGATACCCCCCCTCATGCCTCAGTGTAATCTTATATAACCTTAGATTTCGTTCAAACAAATCTAACTATTACCACATGGCATCAGAGAACATTACTACACCCGCAGAGTCATAAACAAGGTAAAACATATAGAGTGCAAATTTGGCATTAGATACCATATCAGGAATGAATCCTTCAGGTGCTTCCCCAGTCCCCCAGTGCCCATGAACTACAAGAGCATCACATAACCACTAGACCAGACTAGTTGATCAAGAAAGCATCCCTGAACAGTAACTATCACTAAGTGCGAAGATAGTCGTCGCTACGATAGTTTATTTGCACGCTCAGGCAGCATATATTCTGTGAAAGCTACTGAAAGCTTCTGTGCTGGGCAAGGAATATTGAGATTAGGATGCCGGCAAGGCGCATCAGAAAAAAGACGAGAACTGCGCATCTAAGAGCATTGATGAGAAAGAAAAATTAATTGTGCAGGGTTGCAGGGGCAACTTGAAGATGAACACAGATGCCAAGGACAACAAGAAAGAATTGATGCTGAGGAGATTGCTTGAGCACAAGAATTTTTTCGTTCACTAAGCTCATGGTGCCTAGACAAAGGACCTACATTTACGAGATAAGTCACTCGTGCAACTGGGACTGCTGGTTCCAATCGGATTTGTAATTTGCTTTGCATGGCACCAATGACCAATTTACAAAGGATGATCAAGAAGATTGGAAAAGGAACTCTTCTCAGCAAAAAGGGTCAGAAACTTGAAAGGGTCCAGTATTATTGACAATGGAAAAATTGTAAAGCTAAAACTGTTTTCTTGTTTACCACAAAATATATATAGACAAAGCATCCATCTTACATAAACAAAAAAAAGAAACTCTTAAGCCCTTTCTTCTATTAACATGATCATAATAACAATTAAGAGACACCTATACCCTGGTGTATTGACTCTGCATTGTTAGCTCATACAAACGATGCAATACTATTGTTGAACAGGCAAGGCATGCTTACAGATGCAGAGGCAACTCAATAAAAGAAATTGAAAGATGATAGATCATAAAGTTTCAGGTCGTATGCAACTTACAATTCTAGAACTGCTACCAGGATCAGTCTTTACAACTGTCTGCTCCCACAAGTGATGCCACTTTGCAGAAGATGAAGAGCATGGGATGATGCTTTGGATTCTCTATTGATAACTTCTTTATATGTTGAAAGCAAGACAGCCCACCCTCCAATACAACTACAAACAGCAACAACATGCAATATCTGTTAGGTAGATAAGCTAGAAAAAATAAAATTCAGTAAGTAGAAAGAGAAATATAACCTGCCGTATCATGCTCCATAACCATCACTCATCAGCACTAACACAGCAGTAGATACAACAGCTCTATGAATGGTTAAACGAGTGTCATAAACATCATAAAATAAAGAGAATAATCCCATATCGCTCGTCTCCCCTAAAACCTCATGAGGTTTTTACTTCCGGAAAAAGAAACATAGCACAATAGCATGTAATGGTGACCAATACCAGTGGCCATCAATGAAAGCTCTTAATGGGAGTTAAGTGCAACATCACCAGTGATAATGAAACAAAAAGAGAGATATATTCCTGATAGTTCATTTCATTGATTAAAGAACACTATTAAATTGTGACAGGTGAAAGTTCTTACTAGTGGTCCTAGGTGTCGACATATGCCATTGGCACACTTCTAATGAGCCACCTCTTCAATCAAGTGAATCACAGCAAAGAGCAGTGGTGCAAAAGTACAGTACATGAAAACACCCTTAATAAATTTCGTATACAAAAGTATAAGGCAAAATGATAACATGTAAAGCACTCTAACAAACTTGGTTACAGGAACACAACAATACTAAGATCAGAGTATCTACAGTACAGGCGTCCTTAAGAGCCAGACAAGGAGCACTATAATTAGTATTGTGCTACTGTTTTAGAAACAAAAAGAAGGGGTAAGGGAGGGACTAGACCTGCATACATTTCCAAACAACTCACATCTAGCTTTTCATGCCGAACTTAGATAAGAAGCACGATGGAACAAACTATCTGCCTCTACTGGCAAAAGTACTGAAATGATGATAGTTGTGTAACATATACAGAAACATAGTACCTAAGTACTGTTTCTTTGACTGGTGATGATTACAATCAAAGAGATCTGGTTCAAAAGGAGCTTATCTCACATAAAAAGCATAAGCCTCTTGGTCCACAGTTTTCTGGACTGAAATGTGAATATGTACCAATCTTAGGAAAGGACACTGATGGAACTTATGCTTGTTCATATTCCATATGCTTTAAAGTAGTAAAGGACAGAATAAAAAATTGACATAATTTATGTTTCTGTATGTGGGATGTCCTTACCCACAAAGAATCTACTACCGTAACATTAAGTGTCCTTTTGTCGTTTAAACAAAATGTACACATACCACGTACCACCCAACTATAAACAATTAAACATTAAACAAGTAAAACAAAACAAAATGCAATAGTTTCAAAATACTAACTAAATAACAAACCATCAGCTATGATCATAAAGTACTCAAATAATTTCATCTGGTGATTCGGTTCAGAAAAGCATCTTTCAGACTACAAATAGATCAGATAGCAGAATGATATGCCATAAAGTAACATTCAAAACAATAATTTGCTCCAATTGTGAGTCCTTATCACTATATAGTATATACATACTTTCACTGATTTATTCATAAAAGCATGAAGAGGAAGAGAAAAAGATTAGTGTATTTTTTGTAGTTACAAGGCTGATGTTATCTAAGTAGTCACAGACTCAGGGTCCAAAAAAAAAAGACTGGGTTTTGGGGGGTTCTAGTTTCAGAAGTAACTATAAGGACAGCACCTTATGTTAGTTGGCATAAAAATTATTCGACCGGTGTTTCCAAGATGCTAGATTCTATGTTGCCCCATATAAGGAACCCCTCACAACAAACTGCTTATCAATCTGAGAAGACCAAAAGAGTATCAATAGACCTAGGCTTGGAGAAGAGTGCTGGCTTTGGCATTGCCAAAAGAGAAGCACTCATAACAGTTTCGACGTGTGATAGCAAAGAGAGGGAAGAGACTGGATAACACAAGTAAGAAAGGATAGTGCAAATGCTCGCCTCTTTATGTTTCCATTCTTCTAAAAATGTGTATTAATTTTACAGCAGATGTATCACCAACATCAGGGTCGGAGTGACCTCTTCACTACTAGGACGTCCTTTCCAATGGAGCGACATCTGTTTCTGCATGGAGGAAATACACAAGGAGATTCTGGGCTGGTTCTTTCAACTGACGCTAAACCTAGGTTGAAATGGACACCTGAGTTGCATCAGCGATTTGTAGATGCAGTCAATCAATTAGGTGGAGCAGAAAGTAAGTATAAGTTTCTTATCTTCTCAATGCACTAAAATAGCTGAGTTCTAACATTCATTTTAATCACTCAGAAGCTACTCCAAAAACAGTCATGAGGCTCATGGGCATTCCAGGACTAACCTTATACCATCTGAAAAGCCATCTCCAGGTACCTGACAAGCAGGAATCTCCCGTTAAAAATGGCACTAAAAAATTTCAGTACAATTCATAATTTCTTGAATGTTTCAGAAATACAGGCTCAGTAAGAATCTCCAAGGTCAAGCTAATGTTGGGACAACAAAGAATGGTAAAAACAAGTTTAATTTCCATTGTTACCACTACAATAGCCATATAGCAACTCATGGATGATAACAATTTGCTGCCCTTGGATGTCCAGCGGTAGCTGATAGGATTCCTGGAACAAGTGCATTAGCAATGGCCAGTGCAAACGCCATTCCACAGGCAGAGAAGTAAGAAATTTCCCATGTACTTTATAATTGTAAATTTGTAATCCATCTGAATAGTGAAGTAATAGTCCCTTTTACTGGGTGCAAGAACTATTCAAATCGGTGAAGCACTACAAATGCAAATTGAGGTGCAGAGGCAGCTAAATGAACAACTCGAGGTGAGGTACTGACCCTGTTCGCATAATAAGATCTTAACCCAGGACATCACTAGGCACATAGAGTAGATGGACATTACATAAGATAAAAATTTCAAGCATCCAGTCAGCACGCAACTAAGAGCATAAGAAAACCACTATGAACGCTGTATCATCTTCTTTACATCCTTGACTTCAGTGATTCCCAGTTTCCCACTAGGAATGACCCCAAGATAACTTTCTCCCTCTAGTAAAAGTTAAGCGATGTTCAGAATTCGTGCAGCCAAACCTTGTAGAATTCGGTACCAGTATCTTTATGAATAAGATTGGACATATGTGATTGATCAGGTAGATTTACCCCAAAAAATCCTTTCATAACACTATGCTTTAACTATATTTTCAAACCTTTTAGGAAGTGGTGCTCCAAATTGTACTTCCAATTCAGTGAATGTCCAAATTGACACAAGTTGTGAATAGACAGTGTTATGTAGAGATTAGAGAACTTATATACTTCACTCCAGTTTGGCAGCAAACTATTTTTAAAAAACAGCTAAGACTAATGTCATGCATATAGTATCAATAATACGCATTGACTCAATGGTTCTAACCTGAAGTTAATTTGGTATCAGGTACAACGGCATCTACAGGTGCGGATAGAAGCCCAAGGGAAGTATCTACAGGCAGTTCTTGAGCAAGCACAAGAGACCCTCGGGAAGCAGAACTTGGGCCCTGCAAGCCTGGAAGATGCAAAAATAAAAATATCAGAATTGGTCTCACAAGTCTCAAATGAATGTCTCAGCAACGCAGTAACAGAAATAAGAGAAAGTTCAAGTATACACAGACTAGAGCCAAGGCAAATCCAGTTTGTTGAAAGTTCAGCAAATGACTGTTTGACTGCAGCTGAAGGATTCAAGGAGCATAGGCTACAAAGCCACGGGGTACTGAAAGCATATGATGATAGTACATTATTTTGCCGAAAACAGTCCCAAGATCAAGAATCACAATATTCCCTTAACAGAAGCTTAAGCGAGCGTAGAATGGGTCATCTGTATAGTGGTAAACCGTACCACAAAGCAGAGGGAAGTGACAGCGATACGGAGGTTCTACATGAGTATATCACACCTCAAAAGAATGGCGGAGGCAGCACAACCAGTTCAACATCAGGAAGCAAAGAAATAAATGTAGAGAAGCTATATCTTGATGAACCAAGCTGCAAAAGACAAGCAGTTGACTATCAAAGAGAAAGCAAGCTACTAGATTTTGAACAACAAAGTTCTGGGAAGAAACTTGATCTAAATACTCACAACATAGATGATAATGATCAAGGTTATAGACACTTTGACTTGAATGGCTTCAGCTGGAGCTGACTAGCTGACAATATGTAATACGATCAAGGAGAAGAAATGAACTTACAAATAATTTCTTCCAGCATTAAAACTGCTTTAATTTTGTAAATACATTATGTATGCCGGAAAAAATGGTGATATCTAGAGTTGTACCATAGGTTATATAAATAATTCAATGACGTATGAACAAGCTAGTGCAAATGTAACAGGATAACTAACAGAAGACAGCATATTAATTACAACACTCTCAATATGAATAGAATGGAAAGCACAAAGATATATTAGAGAACAAAAATGCAACAAGATAAGCATAGAAAAGTAAAACTAACAAACTGAGAAATATCCATCCACATAAAAGAGACAGATCTGATGATTTGCCACTCTTTAGATTGCAGCTTGCCACCCTGTGACAATTACACGTGGGGCGCTCTGAGTCAATGATGTATGGGCCAAGATGGCAAACACCAAATCGACAATCTAAAGAGTGGCAGATTATCAAATCTCACCAGAATCTAAGCAGTAAGAGAAAAACCACCAGAACCTTACCATCTGAATAACACCATTACCTCAATTTAATACCATAAGGTAGAAGTTATTCATGACACTGTGAAGCGTACATTTCAGGGTTAGAGGTCAGCACTAACATTTCGGGTTTAGAGCTTAGTGCTGCTTGAAACAAAAAAGAAAGAAAAAAAGAAAAAAAATGGAAGCGCTCATATATTGGTGGACTATTGCAAACACTGTTAGTAAACATTTTTCAGAAATGAGCGCAACAGCAATGGGATTGCTCCTCCAGAAAACCATCCATGTTACGCAATGCTCTATAGCACAAAGCACAACCAAGAGTATAAATTGACAGATGCGGTCATCCACACAACATAGACAAGTTATCAGATATGAGTCTATCCACCGCGCTTATTTATATACCCAAGAGGAAATGACCGCTTATTGCATAATCCAATTAACAACTGCCAATGAAGGAGCAGGCTATGTATGATTCGGCGACCGATCATAAGTTCATAAGACATGTATCTACCCCTTCTATTTCTCTCCTTGTGCTCAATTATACTAGCTACAAGAGCAGAGCACTGTAATAGTATTGCTATGTATGTAACTATAAGTTCTTATGATGAAGCAGTAACAGCAATAGCTCATGGCCTCTGGCCATGGGGTGGGGGTAAGCGTCTGCCTACTTCTTGATCCGGCGCACCTTCTTGGCGCCCCAGACCTCCATCCTCCCCTTGGGGCACCCGCACGGCGAGCGGAAGATGAGCACGGTGCGACCGTTGGGCGGCGCCATCTTCCTGAGCTCCGCCTCGAGCTCGCGGTGCGTGTCCCCGAGCTGGACGGGGCGAGCCCCGGCGGCCGCAAGCAGCGCGGCGCGTCCCCGGGGAGCGGAAGCAGCCGCTGCTGCTGGCCGCGGACGCACTCCTCCGTCTCGAGCTGGATGTCGAACTCCACCGCCTTGCGCAGGCCCCGGCACCGAGGCTTCCCGCACCTCCGGGCCCGGTGCCCAACGGCGTCCCACGCCACCACACCCGCCACGGCCGCGATCGCCGCCCCGGCCCCCGCCGCGGCGAACGGCGCGTAGTACGACGACACCCCCGCCGCGTCGAGGTCGGACACCAGGTCCCCGACCTCAGCCGCCACCATCCTGACGTAGGGCGTGGCGAGGAACGCCAGCGCCGAGACGACGGCCAGCAGCGCCACCGCGTCAACCGCCGCCATCGCGGAGTGGTCGCAGAGGGACGTGAACAGCCGCTTCCCCCTCCGCGACGTCGACGACGACCCGCGGCGGGGGCGGGCGTGCGTGGCGCAGGGGGAGCCCGAGGCGGCGGCAGCATGGCCTTGGTGGTGGTCGAACGCGCGGAGGAACTCGATGAGGCTACGGCAATCCGCCATGGCGGGGGTGATTGGGGTGGTATCGAAATGGGAATTTTGCCCAGCTTTTTGGGGTAAGGGAGGAGGAGGAATCGATCGGGATTCGGGATCTGATCAGATGGGCCGGCCGGTCGGTGGGTGGTGCGGTGCGGTGCGGTGGCCGCCTGCGACCGGCTCGGGTGCGGTGCGTCAGTGCGTGGGCTTCACGTTTTGGGTGGGGCGTCTCGGTCGCCGTTCCGTGACGTGTTTGAGCCTGAGGAAGAAGGAAGGATGCTTCCGTTTTTGTTTTCTTTGCACATTGCTCTCATTTTTGGAATTTAGTTTCTTTTGTAAGGATCTCTTTTTTTCTTTTCTTTTCCCCTCTTTTTCTTATGATTATGGATGAAAGTAGAGACGAAAAATCTTGTACCGACCGCTATCGAATACTGAAAATTCCGACCGAATACCGTATTCACGAAAAAAAAGGAAAAAACGGGAACGGAAAAATGGGAAACGGAAACAGGAACGGTTGGGGTGTTTTTCGACCGTATTCAGTATTTATCCGAAAAAATTCCCACAAAAAATCTCGTTAATGAGCTTATGTGCATAATAAAAGCTTTTAAACCTTCACTCACATCGTGAAATTATGTATAGTTGCAATTGTTGCATCTAGTTAACTCTTTGAATTGGTTATATGTGTGTCTCGTATTACCGAATTTGTTTTCCCGTTTATTTTTCCCGTTTTTGTTTTCGTTTCCGCTAAGGTTTTCATTCCTACTTATGATATAGAGTTTGCAAGCTCTGAACTCTTTCTCCGTCTTTTTTTAGATTTTTTTACTTAGACCTTGCTTTCTTGTGATTGTGTTGATGGGAGTCTTACTTAAATCCAATAAATGAGTAGTGATAAACCGGGAAAAAAACTTGAGTAAAAAAGACATGTGATTCGATGTAACGTGTGACACGCCACTTTAAAAAAATGGTTAAATGTCTTTATAAACTATCAGAATATGTTTGTGGCTATAGAAAAGGGAGTTGAAATGTAGCTTCACTTGCACAGCATCTACCCAAGGTCCAAAACATTTGAGATGACCTTTAGTTGATTAAAAGCCACACAAACAACCCATTTGAGTCGAATCATACATGCTTCGCCGCTTATCATCGTCGTCAAACAATACAGTTTTAAGGAAAATTAAGAGAAAAATAAAAAAAATTATAATGCTATCAGTTACGGACTACTTCCTCCGTTTCATAATAAGAGCTTCTTTCATTTGTCCTAAAATAAATTTATTTTTAAATTAATCATTGTATCGAAGTTTATGAAAAAATAATTATATAAAAGTAGATAAAATAGTGAATAGTTACATTAAGATTTGATAAAGTATGGTATATGTGGGATAGATGAAAAATAAATTTATTTCGAGACAAAGAGAGCATGCTTTCACTCTATGTCAAATAAATTTTTTAAAAAATATCTTTATAAGGTAGACCTTATGCAAGGTGTAGTTTAAATTAAAAAACATATTTACGAGGTACATTATGCAAGGTGAAGTTTTATTGGGACCAACCATAAATCTTATGTAAGTTATTTTTTTCTCCCCTACCCCGGCGAGAGTTTTGCAAGTTCTGAATTCAGGCTTTCTTTCTTTGAGCGTATTGGGCAACGCTGGCTGCAGCTGCCTGCAACTATTTTCAGCTATCGCAGCCGCAGCGCTACAAACAGTCATCTTTTCCGATCAATTCTTTTGTTTACTTAAATCTTTCTTTCTTGCATTCTTTTAGGTTTTTGTTAGCGATAAGTGACATTCTGATAGTTTTTGTTAGCGATAAGTGACATGCCGACAAAATGAATCAAAGCTAACGCTCATATAGTGAAATGAATGAACATATATGAGTGGCACGCCACCTTTCAAAATAGGTTAGATGTCTTGATAACATTGCTAAGATATTTGTGATTGCGAATGTACACCAGAACTATTGGAGGGCCCAACCATTTAATGAAACTTTAGCTAATTAGAAATCACAAAAATCAAACCATGGATGTTTTGCACAATATCATCATCACCAAGCAAACATTTTTCAAGAGAATTAGAAGGAAACAAAAGAAGTTGTAGTGCAGCTAAGCATGGACTACTTAACCTCACTGGCGTACTGTACTTTCTTATATCATGGCCTGAGTGGCTTTGTCATCTATCATATTTGTCTATAGCTCTAAACTAAATTACAGGCTTGTTTGGTTTAGTGCTTTACCATAACGTTGGTAGGGTAAAGTTATATTTTGGTTTGATGCAACTGTCAACTACTTTCAAATTCTAGAATTTTAAAATATAAGAGCTTAAATGAATAAGATACTTATTATTATGAATCTAGATAGAAATCCTTTTGTATTTTAGGACATAGGGAGAAGCCAAAACTTTTATTAGAATCTAAGTGTCAAATTAGACATTTGGAATGAAAATGATTTGGCTTCCAACTAAAACCAACATGTTTACTATTTAAGCTACCAAAATATTAGTCGGACGTGTTTTTTTTCAATCTAAAACGGTCCTATTGAGATGCACATATTAACTGCTTTATTAGTCTCTCTCAAATTATCACTCTATGTCAACTCTACAAATATATGCATTTCTTAAAAAAAAAAGTAGGAACTGAGTTTTTATATGGATAAGGTGGGTCAAACCGTCAAAGGTGTGTAACTAGCCGATGGAATTTAGACTGTTAGCTATAAGCTTAAAAGGTTATAAAAAATAGAATAACTATCTCGTTTCATGCGTCATAAAAATGTCCGTCAAACCATCCAACCAAATAGGCAATTTTTTATTCTCAGAGTGGAGGTAAATTTTTAATGCACATGAAACTAGTTTTTAGTACATAATTAATTAAGTATTAACTATTATAGAAATTAAAAAAAATAGAAATATATATATGTGATTTTTAAATAACTTTTATATAGAAAAGTTTTTAAAGAAAACGTTTGAAAAATGTGATAACAGAAAACGATAAAGTTTGTTGAAAAAAGACAGAGCCTTAGTGTATATTCAACACTATCCTTCTCAATCTCTGCTCTCGTTTTCACATATATATTTCCTAAACATGGTGTATTTTATTAAAAAATTATAAAAATTACTTTAAAAATAATATTAATCTATTTTTTAAATTTTGTTAGCTAACTTAATTAATGATGGAGAAATGAGCTATCATGTTTTTCGTGCGATGAGATGAGTTAGTCCTTCTCATCCACGGTTATAGAAATAGGCGTGTTTTCTTTGTTTCTTCGTCGATATATAATAACTCGTATTTTAGAATAATAAATATGATATATTTTAATACTATGAATATAAATTTAGATAGTTATATTTTATATTATATTTGTTTTTATAGGACAAAGAAAATATAAAAGTAGATAGTCAATGCTAGTTGATCCAGTATATGAAGCACACACCAGCAAATGTCAAGAGAGAATTCTTTCAGTTCAACCATGTCACCACCACAACATGTCACTACCACAAGAACCCAAGGATTAATAAGATTCTTTGTCTTTAAAAGGCATCGTATCTTTGTCCACCTGTGAATAAAAAGGCCAGTGACCCAAATGCCTAGGGTTTACCACGCAACTGATGACACATCACAGGAAGTCAACCTTTTTCGTCAGCACTGGGCTGCCCCTATGAGTCTCGGAATTTGTACCGACACTCGCTAGTCCGCGTGGCCCATGGCCCAAGCCAACAATACCGGGCCTAACATTAGCTACTTGCAACGAGCCGTAAGACCAGGCCCTGTTTGGTGGGCTAATTTCAAAGCTAAAATTTATTCTTTTATTTATTTAGCTCTCTAATTTAAATTTAAGATCTATGAACAGTTTGGATACATGAGCTAATTTTTTAAAAAATATTTTTTCTAGCTTCTATCCCTTTCCTTCCTCAACCCCTTCACACTTCACTTCCATTACCATTTTCTTCCTTCTTTCCCCAGCTGCTGCTAGTGCTGCTCCTTGCTTCCTTCTTCCCTGCCCTTCTCATGTCGTCACCGACTGATAGTGCCTTGCTGCGAGGCAACCATGAGGCCTCAAATCAGATCTTGGTGCATGGCCAGGCTCCACACGTGCCCTACGCAGCCACCGCCGCCGCCGTCCGCTCTGCTCCTCGATGTGCACGCGTCGTCGCCACCGGGCTCCTCCTCGGCGACCACCACCGGCTTCGTCCCGCGTGGCCACGCGCTCCCGCTGCGCCTCAAGCCACAAGTCCTTGGCCTCCACCTCTTCTCCACCGCCGTAGCTCCTGCGGGTGCAGCGGCGGCCGTGGCGATGGCGCCGACGACGAGGAGGAGGAGGGGATGGGCAAGGAGAGGAGGAAGAGAAGGCGGTGGTGGTGGTCGTGGCTGTGACGACACGATGTGGATGGGAGGTGGCGGTGCGGATGGGGGGCGACGGATGGGCGACAGCAGGAGAGGCAGATGAAGATAAGAACCAGAACGAGCACGATGAGCACCCAAAGGCGGAGCCCAAACACCGCCATCCGCTACGACACCACCCGTTGAGGTACCCGACGCTCCACACCGATGACGACGCGCCCTGCTGATGCCGTGAGGAGTGCGGAGGCGCCTCAGTGAGCAGCCTCCTCTGAGCTGCCATCGCTGCCATGGGGAGCTGATGAAGCAGAGAGAGCGCTGTGGCCTTGATTCTCTGAACGCTCTTAAAAACGCGTGAAAATGATGGGGGTTTATGTAAAATTAACCCAAATAAATATTTTTTGAAGAGGCTAAATATTTGGAGGACTAATTTATTTTAGCCCAAAATTAGTCAACGGCTAAAAAATGGGCTCTGTAACTCGCCGCCGCGCAGCGCAGGCACAGAAAATCAACGGCGAACTCGATCGGCGTCGGCGTCGAGACGAGAAAAGCGCGACGCCTTTTTCTTGGACGGGCTGTTTATCCGCCACGTGGGCAGCGGCACACGTCGAGCTGGAAAGCGAGGGGCATCGAGGCCACGATCGACGGAGTGCACGGCTCCTCCGGAATCCGGTGCGCCGGCGGATCGAATACGTCGACACGTAGCCTTTGTACCGGCTAAGTACGCATAAATCGATCAAGTGATCATGTGCATGGGTAGAGACGAATCGTACTTACAGCTTCCGGCGCACGTGGCCATGCACGCGATTAAACAACTTCTGCGTCGATTGGGCGTGGGAGGAGGGGGTGAAAACTGACGGATACGGATCATGGTATCTTTTATATCTTTAACTCATATTTTTCTAAATTTAAAATTTAATACGAAGAATGTCAAATAACATATATATCATATCCTATATTATTTTTTTCGAGTCAATATCTATTTGTACCATTCATAGATATTAAATTTAACAATGTAATGTAATTATAATGTTAAAAGAGATACATCAAAAATATTATATTATATTACATGTGAGCTCATAAATAATGATTAACTAATTTTTATTATGTTTGTAGGTGGATTTATAATAGATTTTTATATATGTTTTATAATATGAGACATACATCTTGTCGTATTTTAACTCATATTTTTTTTACGAATTTGAATTCAAACTCGGATAGTATCGGGTATCTTATTTTTTCTCCCATATTCTTTCCAACCACCTCAGGTCGGGCGGGAGGTTAGGAAATACTTGCTCCATTTTCACCCCTACTGTGAGACCGACCATCACACTACTATAGAAATGCACAAGAATACGAGCCTATAGGTGTCGAAAGTGTTAAAACTAACACCTATAGACCTTTTTCCATCTCCATAGACTAAAAACACAAAAAACCTGTACCTTTAAGCGATGATTTTAAAGAAAATCGGCACCAATACTACATGTGCCTTTTAAAAAAAAGACACCTTTTAATTTATTACAGGTGCCAGTTAATTAATTTATCATAGGTGTCAGTTAATTGAAAAATTAATACCTATAATATATTATAGGTGTTAGTTTTTGAAAAACCGACACCCATAAAAACCGAGCTGAGCCGACGGCCTCTCTCTCACACGAGTGGATAAGGGGATAAGGGAAGGAGTGAACGGCCTCTTGCGTCCTCTCTCAGCCTCTGTCTCACGTCTCTTTCTCATGTGACCATCCCCGAGTAGCGGCGACGGCGGGCTCCCCACTCACGAGCGTTGGCGGCCCACGTGCTCCCCCACCGACGGCGGCAGGGGTGCTCCACCTGGCTCACCGGCGACGCAGCAGGGCGCCTTCCCTCCATCGAGATCCGACGGGAGGAGGCGCGAGGTCCCCACCCGACAGCGGTGGCGGCGCGCCTTTCCCTCCGCCGATCCGACGAAGGGAAGATGGCGGGCTCCCACCCGATGGCGCGGCGGCACCCTTCCCTCCGCCGATCCGACGAAGGGAAGGCGGCAGGCTCCTCACAAGGCAGCAGAGTCGGTGCCCTCGCGGGCTCCCTACCCGACGGCAATGGCGGCGGCGGCGCAAGACATCGACAATGGTGAGCGGTGGGCTTAGTGTTGCTGTGTTTTTGTGTTCTTTAGTGTGGATGTTGATTGTGTTGTCGGATGTTGGATCAAACATTGTATGATTAATGCCGATTAAAATGTTCATTCTATGATTCTATGAATCTGGTTAGGGTGAAGGGAAGCTGTTTGATGCATCGGCTCGATTTGAGCAGACGCATTGAGCTGGCTTTTTTTTATTCCAATCGACAGGTTTGAGACCTTCTTAAAAAACAGTCTGTTTAATGTTTGTTGTAAAATCCAATATTTATGATCAACCGACGACTATGGGTAAGAGAGTCATTATGGACGGAACGGTGAAGTCAGAGGATTATTAACTCAAAAAGGCAGGAGAAAAACGAGGAAATCATGCAGAAATTGACGTGGATATGCATGTTAGCCAACGAGTGGTATAGCAAAGCAGGCTCACGTAGCGGTGTGGTTTTGACGTGGGAAGTCGCGGGGGAATCTAATCTTTTTTTGTCAAAGTCAGGCGATCCGCCGCCCATGGACAAGCCAGACAGCGCCTGTTTTGCAGTCACGCACGCGCGCACACTGCATACGCTCGCGGCGTCCGCCCGAGCGATGGCCCGTGACACGCGTACTGTAACTTTTTTTAATGGAAATCGGTACGAGATTGTGTCATTTACATTAAATAAAAAAATACAACCTTTGATATATATATATATATATATTTATTAATTTTTATTATTTTTTATAATTATTTGTATGATACACACACGAGGAGATGTGCGCTCGACAGTTGAGAATCTACACCCCTATTTCAGCCCATAGTCAAGCACAAGCACAGTGGTGAGTTGACACGTTTATTGTAACTATCGTGACAAACATAGTGGAGTTATATTTTTAATACCGCTATTCATGTTAGTATAACTTACGTACAATTAGAGACGTACAGATTAATTAAGAAGAACATTTTATATACAGTCTAGTCGTTTGCAGTTGTTGATTAAATTCAGTGTCACGTGAGTCGGATAGTTAGGTTATATGCATAGCAATTTTCTATTAGTTTGCATTGTCACGGGTTCATAATTTGACGTTACTTTTGAATTTTGGAATTTAGTCCGAGAATTGGCACGGGTCTTTCTGACTTATTCATCATATTATTAAAATAAATTATTTGTTTTATACCTGATTATTAAAATAAATTATTCATTTCATAGGTTTTATATATTACAATATTTAATATTTTAAAGTAACTTATATTAAAAAAGGTTTTTATGTAAAATATATTATTAAATAGTTTGAAAAAAAATATGCTAACGAAAATAAAGATCGAGATAAAATTAAAACTAACAGGGCCTAATGCCTAAGGGACGCGTCAAATGAAGCACTGGCCAGCACCAGCACGTACTCATTTTTATTCTTTAATTCGTCGGCTACAAAAGTCAAAGGCTCCATCGAAACTGCGTAATGCGTGCCCGTAAGCGGCTCCTGTACCAAATGTTGTGCAGATTCTTCCTCATCCATTCAGCAATGGAGACATCATACATCATGTAATTAAGGTTGTTTCTATGTGCGAGTTCTATACAACCACCAAATGTTAAAATCTCAGTCTCCTCTCGACGGCCAGACCTGTTCTAGAATCGTAGGAAACAAAATTAAAGCAGTTTTACTAGAATGAAATTAAATCATATAAAAGTCTCATATAAAATTCCCATGTTTGAAAGAGATCTTCTAATTGTCTCTTTGTTTTGTCTCTATGTTGTTGCTACCTCCATTTTCACGTCTACCTTAAGTATCCATCGACTTTTCAGATTTGGAAGACGCATAGAGCACGGAAAATAATCTTATCAGACCGATTCTCTGTTTAAACCCTGCTTAGAGCACTAACTCATTACAAAATTATCTGCTTTTAAAATGATACTTATTTTATAAAAAAATCTAATCCTAGCTATGAACATGTACATGCATATTAGAATTAGTTTTTTTATAGGACTAAGGGTGTATGTCTCATGTCATGTTTTGAGCTAAAGTTTAAGGGGCCTTTATCTGTGGTTGGGCCAGTATTTTGGTTTTCTAAGGCATTGTTTGTTTAATCTTTTCCATAGAGAATTGAGGAGAATTTAAAAGAGATTTATTATATACCAATTATAATGTGAAATTATTCTCTCTCAATTCTCTTAAATATCTTATTTTAAGGATTAAAAAAACAAGCCATAAACAGTCCTATTTGTAGCGTCCGAGGGGAATATGTCAGCAGGTTAATTATGTTCTGAAATTAAGCAGCATATCCTCGCACAAAAAAATAATAATTAAGCAACAGTACAATTAGTTCCAGAAACGGCAGATGCTTATGCAGGGCGAGATAGTCAGAGGAAGCAATGATTATAGTACACCAATGATGCCGCGTTAATCAGTATGCTAACTGATTGGAGTCGCCGTAGTCGCAGTAGTAGTGATCAGATTGGGATCACGACGAGATTATTTGATATTTCCTTAATTAATCACTCACTCACTTGATTGAATCGATCGACACGATGGTCTCGACAGGGAGAGGAGGAAGAAGCTTCCAATATCTGATTAACCGATTAATTAATCCTGTATTATATTGACATCCCCAACGTGATGTGCATATGCATATCGACAAAATCACTGATTAATTACTAGTTTACTCTTACTACTACTATATTACTGCGGCAAAGAGGAGACCGAAGCTAGCAAAAGCTACAACTTTCAGATTTCTTAATACTTCTTCCATTCGATCTGCAGTTGAAGCTCACTAGCTACGTGCTTTCTAGTCTTTACTAATTACACCCCAAATCATACATACAGCCGCTCAACTTATGTAATTAGACACTGGATTAATTCTGGGAATTGCTAATAAATAGCTAGCAGTGATATGAAAGTTGAAACTACTACAAGCTGTTCCAGCAGCAGCTTGACTGATTTCATGCTCTCCCTGGACCTTTGGGAGGGTCATGGCGGTTGTTGGGTCCTGACCCGGGGTAGTCGTTCACCTCCACGTCCATCCTCGCCGCCGGCCTCCTGCCGAGCCCTCGCGCCGCCGCCGCCATCTCCTGCAAGAACGGACCCAAGCCATGGTCAGAAGTGCTGTCACTGACATTATTAGTTTGTTCAAAATTTGGCTTCGTTTCGTTTGAGCAGGTAGCTAAGCTAGCTGTGCCCTGTGCCCGTATTCTTAATTGTGTTTGTGATTTTGCAGCAACAAAGTCGACGAATTTAAATTGGAGGGGAAGTTCAGAGATTGCAGGGGATGAGCAAGATTAATTACATCTACAAAGAGGTTCAGAGACGGCGGGTGTTGATGCTGCTGGCTGCTCAAGTGCAGGCTTCCTGCAAGAACGAATCAACACACAAATCACAATCAGAAACAACTAAGCACAGAGATAAAGAACTCGTGGAGAAGAAACAGCTAGCCATGGGGGGATCGACGAAAGCTTACTCGACATGGGCACCGAGGAGACGAGCAGAGGGAGGAGGAGGAGGAGGCAGGACAGAGCCAGGACGGCGACGAGATCACGAGGCCTCCTCTCCATAGCGCGGCGCATGCAGGAGCAAACCGTGCCAAGAACGGCCGCAAGGGCGAAGGGCTCGCCACTAGCTGTTCTTGGTGTGTGTGATCTGTGGTAGGAGGAGACGATGGATGGATGGATGGATGGATGGATGGTGGTGTTTGCTGCTGCTGCCGCCTTGGGGTTTTATAATTGGACCATGCTAGCTAGGCAATGGCTCTTTCCAATTTCTTCTTTTTCTTCTTCTTCTTTTCTCTCTTAAAAGGTCAACTTCACATCAGTAGTACTCATTCTAGTTATGAGGAAAAGAAAAAAAGGTTGTACTCCATCCTAGCCGAATGGCTTTATTTAGAAGGTGGTGACGGATGCAATGTGCAGTCCTGACTTGTGGACTCTGGTGAGGGTTATAGGGCATTCGCAAATCGCAATACTCTCATGTGGCGAGTGGCTCCAACCGGTCACGTTGGAGCTGCGGGTCTGCTCGAGTCAAGCAGTACTCTCGTAGAGCCACTCCTGGCTTGCAGAGAGCACGAGTTATTGTCAGGTGAGAACGCTCATGTGTTGAAGCTATGTCTCGCCAATCGTGTTGGATGAGCTCATAGCAGGCTAAATGGGTCGTCCGGCACGACACGGCTTGAGTACGCACGCGGCATGACCCGTTACGGCATGACCCGTTAGGCACGGCTCCTGTAGCGGGCTGTGCCGTGCCGGTCCACGTGCTGTCCCCCGACCCAAGCACGGTCCATGGGGGAGGCCGTGCCGTGCTGTGCCGACACGGGCCCGACAAAGACCATGGGTCGAGATCGACCCGTTTGGCCAGAAAAGCATGCCACTCCCACTCCCGTGAGGCCGAGGCGGTTCTAGAACATTTCGGGCTCGCAGCCATGCGCGCAGCGCGCCTTCCTCTCGCCCTCATCTCCTTCCTGCGCTCAGCTGCACGCGCCACAACGCCGACGTTGAGCCGAGCCGGCGCTGCGACGCCGACTGCGCACCCGTCCTCCCCGCCGATAGCTGTCCCCGGTCGCCCCGCGCTCTCCCTCCACCCCCTCTCCCCGTCGCCCCCTGCCGCCGTCGCCACCACCACTCCTACGGTCCTACCCCTACGAATCCTTCCCGCTGGCCATCGTCCCCGGTCGCCGCCGCGCTCTCTCCAACGAGGGGAGTCAAGGAGGCGAAAGCAGGGAGATGGTCGAGCTCAAGCAGCGGGACAAAGAGACGAGGCGAAGGCGACGATCGGTGTCGCGGCGCCGGCTCGGCTCTGTAAAATCAAAGTGTGTGTTTGATTCTTCTTTGGATGATGAACAATTGGTTATTTGGGATTTATTGATTTGAGTGTTTTGATTTTGAAAGAGTTAAATTTTCGGATGATGAACAGTGTTCAGTCGGCTGCCACAGCCGGTCTGACCGGGCGTGTTCTGTCGGTCTAACCGGAGGTGTTTCGGCGGTCAGACCGGGCGGTTGCCTGCGGTCAGACCGGCCGAGCCAGTCCGACTGGTTGCCGATTTCGTTTCGATTTTGGTTTCGGTTTGTTTCCTTATACATACATGGAAGTTTCGTGTTCCTATGCACGTATCTGGTTGTTTATGCTTACAATGAGTCAAGTTTGGATAGCTTGTGCTCGGATATGGTATTCTTTATTTAATTGTGTGCAGGTATTCTTTACGCCTCGGGAAAGTGTTGCCGGTGATCGAGTCGGAGTCAACTTGGAGATAAGGTGACGTTCGAGATGGGGATCATGCGGGATACTGAAGGGTAGAGATTAGTGCACATGATTGGAAAGTTTCCATATGGCATACAATGGAGATATTGTTGCATATGGAAAGCAGAATTTCGGTTTTAGGAAAACCGGGATTGTTACGGTTGGTTTATGTATAGTTTGTTTCTTGTACGAGAAGGTTTCCTAGTGGATTAGGGCTTCTTGTATGAGTAGGATTCGTGGCTCTTGGCTGCGGATTTTGTGTATAAATAGTGAGGGGAGGCGTGGCCTCTTGGTATCGCTTTTGAGTTCAAGTTTTAGAGTTTTTCAAGTTAGGGTTTCAAGTTTAGATTGAGATTTTGTGAGGAGTGCTTTGTTTGCACTTTGTAAACACAGAGAGTTTCAATAAAGATCAATTTTCTTGATAGTTCTTTGTGTCTACTTCTTCCTCGGTGCGGCGGCGTTTTTTGGATCTGCTAACCGGTCAGACCACAGTCGATACGGCGGTCAAACCGCGCCTTCTTTCCGGTTAGACAGCGAGTACATTGGCGGTCAGACCGGCGGGAATTGGTCTTCATCGGCATCGGCTACTACAGGCAAATCAGCTAAGGCGATCGGCTACGGGCGGTCAGACCGAAGGTCATCAGGCGGTCAGACCGGCTGAACAGCACGGTCAGACCGGTGCGACACCCTCGGTCAGACCGGCGTCAGAAAACAGAGGTAAAGTTTTATTTCCGCTAAAACTTTGTTTTTGGGGTACTCAACCATTCACCCCCCTCTGGTTGGCTTTTCGTTGGGCATTCGATCCTACAGGCTCGGCTTCGGTGTCACGACGACAAAGGATGGACCTAGGGAAGAGGATGGAGATGAGGAAGAGGGAGGAAGAAGAGGATGACGCCGGCAAAGGCAAGGTGGAAGACGAGGAGCGGGGGTTCGAGGAGATGCTGCTACAAGAGCACACCGTGTCCACCGACATGGGCAGACTCACCCCCACCCCCGCGCTCCGCTCTCTCCCCTCCATGCCATGCCGTGCCATGTCGGCCCGCTACAGGGTTCGTGTCGTGTCGTGCCGTGCCAACTCACGGGCTGCGGCACCGAACCAGGCACGGAACGGCTGAACGAGCCGTGTCGGCATGGCCCACGCGCCGTCGTGCCGTGCCGTGTCGGGCCGCGCTACAATGCACGCGTGCCTGGGCCAGCCCGGCTACGCACGACCCATCTGGCCACGTATAGATGATCTAGTGTCTCCGAGCTACGAGAGGTAGGGCCTTGATCTAGAGCCAGGGAGAAGGCAGTGGCGGCTAGAAAGAAGGCGGCAGTAGCCACTGGCCACCAGGGCCGAGGGAAGAGAGGGCAAGGAGGATGACGGATGGCTAGGGAGAAGAAGGACCCACTTGCTACAGACGATGCCGCTAGACGCTCCACCACCCCAACCCGTATCGTTGCTGAGGAGCCCGCTGCCCTATTTTCCCCCAGGCAACCCAGAGATGTGTAGTTGCCGAGGAGCTCGTCTACTATGCACGCCGCTAAGGTGCTCATTAGTCGGCTGCACAACCACAAGGGAGATGATGGCCATCTTCTTCGCGGTGAAGAAAGCAATGGAGGTGGTGGCTGTGATGGTGATGGGATGGTGAAGGTTCGGATGAGGACGACCTCCACATGGTCAAATCCGTTTGCGCAAGCTTGTCCTCCTTGCTGGGAAGGGGAGAGGCAGTGGTGGTGGTGGAAGGGGAGAGGCCTATAGCAGCGGTGGAAGGGGAGGAAGAGAGGCTAGCGGTGGAAGAAATGAAAGTAAGGGAATTTGATGAAGTAGTGAATTTATATCATGCTTTTGGGATGTTTAGTGTAAAGTTTTAGACTTCTATATAAATTGGGAAAATAATACAAGGACTGAAATAGAAAATATAAGGGGCCTCATTTTTCATAGGCACGGCACCCTAGCGCACCGCATGCGTAAACCAAAACCCCCTTTAAAATCGGAGGCCGAAACGACTACTCCTAGCCATAAGCCACACCCTTATCCCTTTGCCTCCCTCTCTCCGCCTCCTCACTTCTCTCCCTCTCCTCATGTCCTTCCCACCATCTCCTCCAGCTCCTCGGCATGCTACAACATGATGCGCGGCCTTCCTCCTATACTCCTACTTGCTGCGGGCTGCCGTCGACCACGCCCGTAGTTGGCGGCCCTCGGGATGGCGGTTTTGAAGCTGGTAGGCTCAGAGGCATTGGGACCTCAACTAAAGACCTGCAGTGCTCAGCAACATCGATGGTGACCATGACGACAATGACAAACACGGCAACACAACCTCAAGAGCGTGGATCCAGCGTCGGGCCTCAGGAGTGCAAATCAGGATCTAGAGGGCCACACATGGTGTACTAGTGGCGGGAAGCTCTCGCCTATCCTCAACGAGGCGACAAACCTAGTTCAGTCGGTCTTTGCCATCCTCGTCGACATCAATGTTGGTGTCCTGCATCGACTTTTCCTCGAAGAAGATACTGCAGAGGAGTGTAGAGGACGACTCTGATGCTGGGATGCCGATGGCGACATCCTTGGTGAAATTGCATTGTGAATTTGTCAAAGGTATTTTAAATTTGTGATGGTGGAATTGCATAGTGAATTGCAGATATTTGGTTATGGATTTTCATTCTTTTATGCAAGAAATCCTTTTTGCAGGTGGGTGACATAAGCGCGTTGCCTGCAAAAATTGATTTTTACAGGCTGGTCTCTAAGTGTGTCACCTTCAAAAATCGTCGATTTTCACAAGCCCTTGATGACAAGAGGGGCGTCTAGTCGCCTACAACATCATGTTTTGGCTGCCATGAGAGAAAACATGTTTTGTAGTAGTAAACGCTCGAGTTATGTAATTAGACAATTTATTAATTCTGGGAGTTGCTATTAGCTGGCAGAGATAATATGAAACTACAAGCTAGCTAGTTCTAGCGACAAATTTATTGATTTCATGCTCCCCCTGGTGGACATCTAGGAGGGTCATGGTAGTGGTTGGCTTGTGGTGCTGGGTAGTCGTTCACCTCCATGTCCATCCTCACTGCCACCATGTCCTGCATGGACAGACACAAAGCCATGGTCAGAATCGCTGTCACCAACATTACTAATTGCTTCAGAAGTTGGCCTTTTGAAAGTACAGATTCATTTCAGAATTGGTTTGTGCAGGTAGCTATGAAACAATATTCATGATTTTACAGTAACAGGTTGATGAATTTAAATCAAAGGGGAATTCTGGGATTGAAGGAGATGAGAAAGATTAGTAACATGTGTAGAGATGTTCAGAGTCAGCGGGTGTTGTTGTTGGCTTCTCAAGTGTAGGATTTCTGCAAGAACGAATCGATGTGTAAATTGTAATCAGCAACTAGTAAATACACAGATAAGAGCTCCAGTAGATCGACGATGACAAAGCTTACTCGACATGGGCACCAAGGAGACGAGCAGTGCGAGGAGGAGGCAGGATAGAGCCAGGTAGCAACCGAGCCAGGCAAGAACAACCGCAAGAAAGAAGAGCTTGCAACTATCTAGTTGTTCTTGGATTGTGTGATCTATGGTAGGAGGAGACGATGGATGGATGGATAACACTGGGGTGGGTGGTGGACTTGTGGTGTTGTTATCGCTGCCTTGGAGTTACTTATGAAACAGTGGATCAAGTGGTTACTTATCCGCATTTATTAGTCATCTTTACCCCTTCTCTCCACCTTTAATTAGATACACATCATGAGTAAGTCCAAACTCATTTGATTCTGCTAGTATGAAATTATCAACTATTGGATCAAGGCGTTGTATATCCATGTTTACTAGTTGTCCCTTATCCTGAGCCATTTGGTTATCCGCATTTACTAGTAAGCTCTATCGACATCGGTTGGCCTCACTATATCACATTGGTTTATTGGCCAATCGGCTCCTTGATATTATATGATCTGTCTATTATCTTGTTAGTTGCAGAATCAAACTGACTAACACATCCTGAACCTAAGTGATAGGACCTACACTGAAGCTAAGTAGATCTCCCAAGCCTTCGTGTGAATGATGAATTTCACCTCAACACATTTTGGCTTGTCTGGTGGGACACATTTCCAAATCATCATGGCTAAGGAAACATGATAACATGATTCTAGTGACGATAGAAAGCTCACAGACAAACAAAGGCAATAGGTGGAGCAGTCTGTGGCTGATATTCAGAAGCTCTATCTTGAATCTTTCGGCATAACACAACAAGGACCAATTCAGAAGACACAATTTCCAAGGGCAGTTTCGATCAGTAAACCAAGCCAAGATGAGCTCACTAGTTCGCAGAATTCTTTCAAGATTCAATCCATGAAGCTATGCATTTTGCATTAATTGTTCAATCTGGAGTGTTGGTGGACACACTTCATGATTTAGCCAAGTAGACAATGAACGAATCAATTGTTAAGGGACTAGTTTATATTCCACAAAAGGCATCAGCTAATTTTGATATAGACATGTCGATGCCGATGCTGATGCCAATGATCACAATAGTACCTCAAATACCTTATGGACGTATTCAGCTCGAGGGGCAACCACATTAATATCGGCATGAAGGGTCATATCAATATTGGCATGAAGAACCACATCAATATCAGCCAGAAGAACCTCATCAGTATAAGCGGTGAAGAGTATCAATATCAACACCAAAGAAATTAGTATATGCAAGGAAAGTGCTGCATCAATATAACATTGACAATGAAAGGAATAATGAGTGGGCCAATAGAATTACCGAGATGATGAGGGAACAATTTGGAATCAAACCTAAGGAGAAGACCTATATTTATCGGTGCCCATATCCTGAGTGGTTTGATATGGTTCCATTGCCTCACCGATACAGGGTTTTAGATTTCTCTAAACTTTCAGGACAAGATAATATATCAACAATTGAGCATATCAGCCGATTTTTGGCTCAATGCGGAGAAGCATCGATTGAGGAATCTTTGGAAGTTAGATTCTTTCCATTGTCATTGTTTGGATTGTCTTTTATATGGTTTTCATCATTATCTCCAAATTGTATCAAAAGATGGGCTGATCTGGAAAAGCAGTTTCATAAGTATTTCTTTGCTGGAATCAATGAGGCTAAACTCACAGATTTGATATCGGTTAAACAATGAGCAGATGAATCGGCTTTGGAATATATTCAAAGATTTTGTGATGTTCACATCCGATGCTATAGTTTGAGCCTAAGTGATGGGCAGATAGTAGAATTGGCATTTCAAGGATTGTTAAGCCCACCAAAGAAAAATTTTTCTCCCAAGAGTTTGAAAGTTTAGCATGAGTTCTCATACTCCAAAATCTGGGGGCATGTGTTAACACCAAAATTTGGCATGGTTTTTTAGTGGATTCGATTAAGGAAAAAAGCCAATCAGTAGATAAAAGTCTATCTAGATCAAGCTGAATTCAAAGAGGAATCGTAAAAACCATGGTAAGGCAACTTCGTATTTTTAGTATATCTCTTAAATAGGCATGATTAATTATTTTTCTTTTCTTGTTAAGAGTCTTATCTCGTATCCGATCAGGACTTGTATCAACCCCCAGAGAGTATAAAATGTATACTCGGGTCTTTGTAAGACATCTTCATAGATCAATATAATTATTTTTGGCGCATCGCCATCCTTTTATTCGACGAGTTCTTAGTTTCGAGTTGAGCTAAATCGGTTTTGATCTTCGGCGAGGAAGTAAGTTCCGTCAACTTCGCTTGTATCGGTGTGTCTAGAACTTTCTCGGTTATGTCCGATATTCTATCTAGGTTGATGCAATTTGTCTATCTAATGTATTGATTCTATCTTTAAGTACACTGCTGTTTAGAGTCGCATTGTCTTAGTTAGGACTTTCTCGGTTAGGTCCGATATTTTGGCCAAGTTGATGTTTCTCTAATCATACTGTTGTTTTAGATAGATTTGTTATATCTATCACGTTTATATAGATCCATCGACTGAATAGGTTTTTCTTACTGTCTCCAATCATATACTGTCTCGGTTAGATCCGATATATCATATTGCTATTAATAAGTTTATTCTACTAAGCCGATATGTTTTATACAATGTTTCATCAGAGTTTTAGCCGATGAGTTATCTTGTTACAATTTCGAAATGTTATATGGATTCATATTCAAGTTCGTATATTCAGTAGTTAAATCTGTCTTTATCAACCTCAATCTTATACTATCTCGATTCAGTCCAATCTATCAAGATTGTATTTGAAAAAAATGATTTGTTGATGATTATACATAATTTTGTTCTAGCCGATGATAGTGTGAATCTTATTGTTTATCTGATTATTTGAATCTACATTGAACCTATAGCCGATGGGTCAACTCTATCGACATTGGTTAGCCTCGCTACATCATATCGGCTTTTTGGCTGATCGTCTCCTTGATATTATATGATCTGCCTATTTATCTTGTTAGTTGTAGGATTAAACTAACTGGCATAGCTTGAACCCAATTGATAGGACCTGCACTGGAGCTAAGCAGATCTTTCAGGCCTTCGTGTAAACGATGAATTTCACGTCAACAGACACCTAACCTTTTGTTGGTCCGTGGGATCCCTCTAGTTGGCATAAGGTGACCCTATGTTAGCTTTTGAAATGCCTTGTCACGAAACCCTAAAATTCACCAGACATGGTTGTTCTGCATAGGCTGGGTGAACTGGGTTAGTAGCGTTATGTGGGTAAAGTGTATCCCTTCTATAGAGGTTAGCAAATTGTTCAAACAGTTGTGCCCACAGTCATGGGCGGATGTGAGGCAATTCCTTAGCGTAGTTTTTGTTTTACCCTGCTTTGTGAAATGGTGTTGTGGTTTGGAAAATCCGATGTTTGGGGAATCAAGTGGCTGTCAGGAAGACAACGGGATAGGGAGTCCCTAGAAGTAAATGGTTGTCTAGGACAACAAAACTCTAGGAGATCAAAAAAATGATTTTGGCTTGGGAAGCTGTAATGTGAAAAAACACACATTGGCCTGAGAGATCTGCTTAATTTCAGTGCAGGACCTAAATCTTGCTTTTGGAGGCATGCCAGTTGGTTTGATCCTGCAACCAACAAGAAACAAAGAAAGAAAACAAAGTTAAATCCATAAACGATAGCCGATCGGCTAATGGCCGATGACGTATCGTTCAATATGGAGCCGATGCGATATGCATGGGATCGGCAATAGAGAACAAAGCAAAGGGAAAGTTAGATCTACTCGATCGGCTGTAGATATCAATAATTTATAATCTATGTCTCAAGGAATGTTTAAACCAAGTAATTGGGATAGATCGGACAGTGTGCTGAGACAGTATAAATTACTTATGTCTAAAAGAACATTAAGACAAAGATTATGTGTATTGATAGCATAGCCGATGTTATAAATCTAACATGTATCGGCTAATACTCCGATACCACTTTATACTAAGATATCAATATAGATTAAATATATTAAACAAGAATTAATCAAGTGTTAAGATGACCTAACAGATCAATAACAAGCTTAACATATTTTACCTCAGAGAGATCTTAATATAAAGGTAAAATTTAGCATATCAAGTAAACATGTAAGAAACAAGATAACTAAACCAGGTAAAATCGGCTGAAACCCCGATACTATCTCTACAAGCAATCATAGAACAAGATAGATATTATGATTCTAAATAATGCTTAATAGGTCAGACTTAACCGATGCATCACTAAGCACAAGGAGAAGCATAAGATCTAAACAAATCGATGAAAGCCTTTCGAGATGGTGGATATACTATATAATCTAGGTCAACGTTGATATCTAACCCTATCATCTGTTGTCTAGTAACAGATGCTAGCCGATTGGGGTTAAATGACAATATTGACTTAGATTATATAGCATATATGATAACTTGGTGATTTACGTGAACAAGATTATAGTGTCATAAAGATATAAGCACTAATCCTGAGAACACAAGCCGCCATAACAAGTTTTACCTCTTGTCGGAGATCGAAGCCGATGCAGCCCAACTTGAAAGCAAGAACTCATCGAAACAAACAAAAGTATAAAAGGTGGCGATGCGCCGAAAGTGTTATAGAACTGATTGTTGTTGATTACATGGTCTTGGGCTATATTTATACCCAAATACAAAATATGTCCTTGTCGAACATAACTCTTATCTCTACTACAACTCAAAATATGAACAAGTCCCTTAGGCAGACTTTTACCGACACAATCTATAAGTAAACTACTTAAAACAACCTAATTAATAGATACAATTGCCTTTTTAGGACCCTATCCATATGTGACAATCCTCATGAAGCATATTAACCCGATCCGACAATGATCCCAATGTCATCTTACCGGAATCGGCTGCATCGGCTTACCTTGTCCGACTCGGTATCAACCGATTGAATACCTTAGCCGATTCGGTATCAACTGATGAACTCCTTAGCCGATTCGGCTTGCGACTGGTGCATACTAAGGATATGTTCCTAGTCTATGGAGGTGAAGAAGAGCTCGTTGTAAGTGGTTACACCGATGCTAGCTTCCAAATAGACAAGGATGATTATAGATCACAATCTGGGTTCGTGTTCTGCCTGAACGGAGGCGCAGTCAGCTGGAAGAGTTCCAAGCAGGATACTGTTGCTGATTCTACAACGGAGGCTGAGTACATTGCTGCTTTGGAAGCTGCAAAGGAGGCTGTTTGGATCAAGAAATTTGTTTCTGAGCTCGGTGTGATGACCAGTACGACTGGTCCAATGTCTCTCTATTGTGATAATAGTGGAGCCATTGCGCAAGCCAAGGAGCCGAGATCACATCAGAAGTCCAAACACATACTTCGGAGATATCATCTCATCCGCGAGATAGTGGACAGAGGTGATGTCAAGATATGTAAAGTGCACATGGATCTCAACATAGCCGATCCGCTGACAAAACCTCTCCCTCAGCCGAAGCATGAGGCGCATACAAGAGCAATGGGTATTAGATACTTACATGATTGACTCTAGTGCAAGTGGGAGATTGTTAGTGATATGCCCTAGAGGCAACATGGAGATGTTGGATATCACGTCAATGTTTATGTATAAATGAATAAAGTGTTATTCAGTTCCATGAAATAGACATCTTGTATTGATCAATAAGTACGTGACTTATTTATGAGACTCGATATGTATGAATCTATTTCTAAACGATCCCTGATCATATGTCATATTGTTGGAACAAATATGATTCTAAGATCGGCATGTTTATTGATCGATGATCATGTCTCATAGATCATGGGTATGGAGATACCAAATCAATAAACATGGACACATGTGTTAGAGAACACATTGTTGGATAGACCCACCATGAGAGACACTACAGGAATTAATGTGCCATTAGTTGGTCTCGGGTAGTGTTGGTACAAAGTCCTTAGACCTGAGATCACCATGGATTCCAACATGTGTAGTAGCCTACTTTGGGACTACCAAACACTATTCCGTAACTGGGTAGTTATAAAGGTAGTTTTCGGGTTTGCTATGAAACATGGAGTGGGATGTGAGTGATCAAGATGGAATTTGCCCCTCCTTTGGAGAGATATCTCTGGGCCCCTTGAGGTAATGGATTATGGAAATGCATGGCCATGCTAAGTTGATTGAGGAGTCAATCAACAGACAGATAATCCAATACGGTTCGAGTGAATGGTTAAGCTATTGAAGGGATGGCACACATCTTGCCTATAGCTTAATTGGTATCGTGAGGCAAAGGGATTTGTGTACACATTACAGGTTCGAGCCGATATTATATTCTTGTATACTATGGTGTCAATATGTGCTTGCTAGGCGCCGCTATTGACAGTCGGCTGAGTTGGACTCGAGCCGACGATCGGCTAAGTTAGACTATAGCCGAAACCGAGTATACCTGAACCTACGGGGTCGCATGCTTAAGGGGATAGAATAGATATTCGAGTTGGACTCGGATACGCTCGATCGGATAGGGATCCGATCGGATAGAGTCCTATGGGCTTACGACGTATGGGCGGCCAACTCTATGAGATACGGATGAGATCCGATTCAAAATAGAGTCCTAATCGGCCACTAGTCCCGCGGCCAACTCTATATAAAGGAGGGAGGGGTGGAGAGCTGCGACATGTCAATTGCATCGCCGCAACGAAGTCGCCGAGATCAATCTCCACGGAAACCCTCCCCACTTTCGAGCCAAACCCTAGCCTTGCATCGCGTGCTAGCACACGGGTGTTCGGCGTTCGTCCCGGACGTGTGGATACCGGTAGAGGCGCTGCTACGTTGCGCGCCGTTGATCGGCGATCGGCTGGCAATCGGAGCGATCGGCTGTGGTGGAATCGGCTGCGGTCGGGCGCATCGGAGCGAGGCGTGAGAACGCGGCCAGACGACTCGAATCGGCGATTGGCGAATCGGCCGCTCCGGGAATCGGCTACACTGTTTCGGATCGGATTGCCCGATTGGCTATTCCGCCGCACTCTACTCCAATCGGTAACGATCTATTGACCCTTACTTGCAAGTGTTCCTGGTTTGCGTGGTTAAAAGTTTTTGTTTTCGGCTAGCGTAGCCTCCGCGTAACCCTTCGGTTAACACATGCCCCCAAGTCCGTTATATTTATAATATTGCGGATTGCCGAATCTTATCTCCAAGAAAATCTAGGGCTTTCCATCCCGTCCGTTACCGCACCTCTTTAAGTAATAACCACCGTCTTGAAGTTTTTGACGCCGTTGATTCTGTTTTCACCGCTTTAGCCACAACTGTCTCCAACCTCACCGGCGATTTCCTCAAAACCGTCGGCGAACCCGTAGGAGATCTCCTTGCGGCGTTGATCCCATCTCCGGCGATGTCGACCCCTTCCAACCCCTCTGGTGCTTCATCGGCTGAGTTCCCTGAGGTAAGCCCTATCGGCTATAACTTCTTTTCTTGCTACAGATTGGTTTTCTTCTTTGTGATCCGCTTTTCTCTATTGTAGCATCTTTCCAACCAAATTGCAATTCCCAGTCTAGTTCATTCAAACCCTTTTTCTTGGGACCAATCGGCAACACAGACCACACTGAGCTTATTAATGCCAAAACCAATAGGGTTCCCTTCAGACTGACAAACCCTAGCTTAGCTCACTGGGCTGAAACCTTTAAGTCTTGGCCATCCACTGACAAGACCTGGTCGGAGTGGTACAATAGGATATCGGCCAGCAAGCAGATCCATTGGGAAGAACTTGGAATAGCTTAGTGCTTATCTCTGACTATAGCCGATATGATTAAGGATAAACCGATGCTGACGACTTACTTCTGGTCCAACACCCTGAATGCCTTCTTGTTCAATTAAGGACCAATGATGCCGACCCTTCTGAACATAGTCATGATAACGGGCTTGGACATCACCTCATCGGCTAACCCAGTTAGCTTGAATACCAAGGGAAAATTTTCTTTCAAGACCCGAGCCATCGGTGTCTAGAATGGATTCATCACTCAAAACATGGGGACTGGTCCAGTAACCCCCAAAGAACGAACACACAACTTTTCTGTTGATGTGGTTAGAAAAGTTCCTGTTCTGTGGTCCAAGTTGTGGCCCTACCACCCACTGGCAACATGTAGCCGAAGCCTTATCCGATAAGAAGCAACTTCCTTTGGGCAAGTATCTACTAGGATACCTTTACCAAACCCTGAATTCTGCATCGGCTCAGATTGCCTCGAATTCTGCCATCGGCACTGGTGGCCCTTGGTGGCTCCTGTAAACTTGGCTCAACCTGCATACCCTCAAGGCTGCTAAAAGATCAGCACTAGTGGAAGCCGATTTTCCAACAACGCAGCCGACCATAGATGATGATGGCAATGAAGTCAAAACTCGCCGATGCATATCCTTTGGAGAGGCATCATCTACACACAATGGATCAAAGCTATCGGCCGATCTCTTTAGGAATTGGTTCGGCAATTTCTATGAAGGATTTTCAGGAGACTCGAGAATCTGGTTTGCTTATGAACACTTTGAAGACTTTGAGCTCCCACCGATTTTAGATTCGACGATATCAATTCTGAGAAGTTTGAAAAATCCAGGGAAGTGTTCACAACTGCCATATCCTCTTGTATACTTCCTGTCGGCATCCATAAGGGCAGGAATGTCCAAGTCTCATATGAATTCTATCATTCGATAAGTGCTGCCAGGCAATTAGGGATGAGTCAACTTCCAATCGGCTTATACTTCACGGACAAGATCCAAACCAGAGGGGAAATTACCTCAGCCCTTATGATGGACAGACTGCTAAACATTCCAGGTCCTCCACTAGGCAGCATTGACAAGATTGAGTTGGCTTTAATGAGGAGTGCAACTTTCAACCAATGGTGGATAGAGTGGAAGAAACATCTTTTTCATCAATCGACTTCCATGTACTTGACTACTATCTACCCAGAATCAGTTCCACAAGTAAGTATTCTTCCTCTTGTCAAATTCTTCATTGTCAGCCAACACCTTTCAATATTTGACCACTTCTTTCTCCTTGTTTGTAGACCACAGACTCCTCACCTCCTCATGCTGGTCCAAGTGGAGCAACTATCTGCTATGCTGCAGGAATTCTTCTCAATGGCGGTGGATAGGCCCCTTCAACAATCAGCTATAATGCCCCCAAGACGGCTTCCTCTACTCCATGGCCAGACTCGCCAGCCGATCCCTTCTGAAACTGGCAACAGAAATAGAATCAAGCAATCGGCTGCTGAACCATTGGCTGCAAAGAAAAAGACTTCAAAGAAACAAAAGACCACTACAGCCGATGATCTGCCGACTTTGGATCCAGATGTTTTTGGATCAAGAAGAAATGGAAGAGGCCGTCGATGACGCTGCTGCCGATGAAAGCGAAACAAGACAAATCATGCAAACACCGCCAGCCGATACACCAACTCCTCAAAGGACTCCAACACGCCGAACTTGTCTCCCTCTGGTATGTATTCCTCCGGAGTTTATTTCCTTTAAATATTCATTTTCCAATTCGACTAAACTCTTTTACTTGTAGAAAAGAAGCTAGCCACCAAGAAGAAACCAACACCGCCTCCATCGGTTACTCTGAACTCAAAGCTTTTCTTAACTTTCAATCAACCGATGTTGAACTAAATCTTTTTTCTTTTTGTTAAGCCTCCTCGCTCTCCAGCATCTGCCCATCATGAGTCCAGCGAGCACATTCCATCGGCTATGGGCAGCCACCATGTCGCAGAAGAACCAACTTCTATCATCCCTCTAAGTATCTCTTCGAAACTCCATATCGGTGTTTTGAATCTTCCAACACTTAAACAATTCATCATTTCCTTTTCCAGTTCTAGTCGATATGTTTTCTTTTGACATAATGCAGTTAATGGATGAAGAGCAAGAGACTACAAGCAAAGTCTTAGCTCCCATAGCAAATGATCTGAAAGATAAACTGTTAGACATTGCACATCGGCTAGAAAGTTCTCTAGATACTCTAGTTGTAGATTGTGGGCCAATCAGAGCGAGGTTTGATGAAATCCAGGATCAAATTCCAGAAGACTTGGCTGACATCATCTCTCAATCGGTGTTCCTTGAACGATACCGATTCAAGCTGGAGAAGGCAAGGCAAAGGATTGCCGATCGGCGAGAAAGAAAAGATCTTGAAGCCACTATCCAAGCTAATTGGCTATCAATAAATGCAGAGAAGGCCAAGCTTGATGAGATGATCGTTGGACCAAGCTCCACTCAACCCAACATTGATCGGCTGGCAAAACACAAGTCAGAGCTTCTAGCCAAACTAGAGAAGTGCAACGCCGAGTTAGCATCGGAGGAACAAAAACTTGCCGATTTTCCCAGGGCCATCGAAGAGCAAAAATCCAAGTTAAAGACATATGTCAAGCATTTGTAAGATCTAGCCAAGTCTCTGAAGGTGATCCCAGAGACCGATGCAACTGACGCCCAAGCCATTGACGAAATAGAACAAATTAGGCAAAGGGCTATATCGGCTATCAACAAGCTTGTATCTGGATGAGCCGATTCTGTAATAGGAGCATATGAGCTTGAAACTTGTGAACTTCTGTGAACCTCTATAATATAACTTCTGTAATATTTTTTTGAAAGTCCACATTTTTTTGTATGCATGTATGCCCCCCTATTTTTACAATGCCAAATAAACATTGATAAAATTATAGCTTGACTAAGGGCGATATCACTTATATCGGCCATCACACATCGACATAACACAACAGATTATGATAAGTTAAAAATACTAAGGGCGATACAACTTATATCGGCCATCTAAAGGCGATGTTAACACAACGGTTACCATGTATCGGCATAACACAGCCGAATCATGAATTGATCCAAATACTTGGGTAATATTTCTTCAAGTATTTCTCATTGAGAGCCCTTCCGAAAACTTCTCCATCAAGTCCTTGCAACATATAAGCTCCCTTAGAAACAGACTTGTAGATCCGAAAAGGCCCTTCCCACTTCGGTGACCACTTGCCAAATTTATTATCATGAGTTTCAATCAGCAGAATCAATTTCCAAACCTTATGAAAAAGATTTTGGCACAACTTTCTTATTGTAATGATGAGCAATTCTCTCCTTATCTTTCGTTACTTTCTCCAAAGCACACATCCTAGATTGAACCAACTCTTCCAATTCATCTACCATAAGATTATGATAATCATCAGCTGTCAACTTATCTTATAAATTAATCCTCCTTGAGCCGATGACACTTTTCCATGGTAACACAGCTTCATGCCCATAAACTAGCTTGTAAAGAGGAACTAGGATCGATCCATGACAAGCCATCCGATAGGACTACAACGCATCAGCCAATCGGCTATGCCATTGCTTTGGAAATTCAGAAATATTTCTCTTAATCAACTTAATCAAACTTTTGTTGGATGCTTCCGCCTGTCCATTGGCTTGTGCATAATATGGTAAAGAATTCAACAACTTAATCCCCATATTTTCTGCAAATTGGACAAACTCATCTGATATAAAGATAGACCCCTGATCGGTTGTGATAGTCTGAGGAACACCAAATCGGTATATAATATGCTCTTTAACAAACCGAATTGCATCCCTAGAATCAACCTTCTTCAATGGTATTGCTTCCACCCACTTTGTGAAATAATCAGTTGCCACCAATATAAAGTTATGTCCTTTGCTTGAAGGGGGATTAATCTGGCCGATCATATCAATTCCCCAATCTCTGAACGGTCATGGCTTGATTATAGGATTCATAGCCGATGCTGGTGCTCTTTGAATTGCTCCAAACTTCTGACAATCTTGACAACCTTTATAATAACTGAAACAATCTTCTAACATTGTCGACCAAAAGTATCCAGCTCGCCGAAGCAACCACTTCATCTTGTGGGCCGATTGATGAGTACCACATATACTTTCATGTACTTCTCCCATCACAACTTTTGCTTGGTTGGCACTCAAACACTTTAGCAACACCCCATCAATCGTCCGATAATATAGCTCATCATCCAACAAGACATATCTCAAAGCTTTATATCGTAATTTTCTCGAAGCCGATTGAGAAGGATTCTTCAAATAATTAAATACATCATACCTCCGATCATCGACTGCGATTGTAGCGATTTCTACCTCAAAATCTTTCATCATCGGCTTGTATCCCGATGCCCCCTAAGCCAAATCATTAGCTTCAACATTCTGCTCTCGAGGAATATGCCTCAAACTCACTAACCAAAAACTATCCATCAATTCTCGGCACTTCTCATTGTAGATCACCAATCTATCATTCTTGAACTCATATTCCTCAGCTAACTAATTGATGACCAACAAAGAATCACCCATGATTTCAACAACATCGGCTTTAACTTCCTTTAAAAGTTGTAATCCCTTGAGAACTGCCTCGTACTCAGCTTTATTATTGGTGACATAAGGCTTAATAGTATAAGAAAATTCAAAACTTTCCCCTAGGTGATATTATGACCAACCCGATACCACAACCATGAGTACAAACCGATCCATCAAAAAGCAATGTCCCAGGGACTATGTCAACCAAGCCGATCGAGTTATCACGATGTTTGACAATAAAATCGGCTATGGCTTGCCCCTTAACTGCTTTGGGCGATTCATATCTGAGATCAAATTCCGTTAAGGCATAGATCCACTTTCCAACTCTCCCTTTCAATACTGGAGCCGATAGCATGTACTTAATGACATTGGTCTTGCAAATTATGGTGCATTTATTGGATAACAAATAATGCCTCAACTTTGTGCAAGAGAAATATAAACACAAGCACAATTTCTCCATCGGAGAATACCTTATCTCTGCATCTAGAAGCCTTCTGCTTAAATAAAAGATTGCTCTCTCCTTGCCCTCAAATTCCTGGATCAAGACCGAGCCAATTGACTTCTCATCGGCTGACAAGTACAACTTAAAAGGTACTCCTTTTTGTGAAGGAATCAGAACTAGAGGGGAACTCAAATATTTCTTAATATCATCCAAGGCCTTTTGTTGCTCCGCCCCCAAGTAAACTCCTGATCGGCTCGCATTCTGAGTAAAGGTGTAAAGGGCTCCATCTTCCTAGACAAGTTAGAAATAAATCTCCTGATAAAATTCACCTTGCCGACCAAAGATTACAACTGCTTCTTGTCCTCTGGAGGTTGAATATTCTTGATTGCATTAATACTCTTTTGTGTTACCTCAATCCCCTCTCATGAACAAGAAAACCCAAAAGTTGTCGAGCCGATACAACAAAAGCACACTTTGTGAGATTCATCTTCAAGCCATACTTTCTTATTCTTTCAAGAACTTTCCTCAAATCGACTATATGATCATCAATCTTCTTTGACTTCACTACCATATCATATATATCGATCTCAACCAACAAGCCGATCAGATCATAAAATATGTAATTAATGGTCCTTTGATATGTAGCTCCAACATTCTTCAAGTCAAAAGTCATCACAACCCACTCATACAAGCCGATTGCACCAGGACATCTAAAAGCAGTCTTATGAATGTCTTCTTGTGTCATAAAAATCTGATTGTATCCAGCATTGCGATCCATAAAACTTATAATCTTATGTCCTGAAGCAGCATCAACCAATTGATCGATAATCAACATTGGGTACTCATCCTTAGGGGTAGCCTTATTTAGATCTCAAAAATTAATGCAAACCCTAAGTTTACCGTTCTTCTTGATAACTGGAACAATATTAGAAATCCACTCAGCATATCGGCATGACTAAATAAAACCAACATCATATAATGGAGTAATCTCAGCTTTAATAGCGTCATACATATCGGCTTTACATCTTCTAGGTGATTGCTTATATGGCCGATATCCTGGTTTGATAGAAAGCCGATGTTCTATAATCGATTGGCTAAGTCCTAGCATCTCAAAATATTCCCAAACAAAGCAATCTCTGTATTCTTTCAAAAGCTCTATCAACTTGGTTTTGAAATTAGAAGACAAATTCTTACTGATAAAAGACAAATTCTTTCAAAGCATGATGCACAACGTAATCAATCCAATCTTGTAGATTGTTGAACTCTGTAGGGCCTTCATCTTGCTTGACTTCCTGAGTTTTACCCTCCTTGCCAGAACTCTTTCAAGCTCATCATTGCTTGGCAAAGCTACCTTATACCTCTGAACCAACGTGCCCGAGCGAGTCTGAACAAATGAATGCAAAAATTGACTCTGCAGTTTATTCATCATCTCTTCAAACTCCGCCTTCTATTCTGACGTTAGTTTATCCATTGTCACGAGAATAATGTTCTCTGGGTCAATATCGGTTGACTTGAGATCCACCATGATGTCTTGACTTCGAATCGAGCCCCACTGGGCGTGCCAAAAGCGTGTTGATTCGAAAAACACACAGTGGCCTAAGAGATCTGCTTAACTCTATTGCAGGACCTAAATCTTGCTTTTGGAGGCGTGCCAGTTGGTTTGATCCTGCAACCAACAAGAAACAAAGAAAGAACATGAGGTTAAATCCATAAATGATAGCCGATCGGCTAATGACCGATGATGTATCGTTCAATATGGAGCCGATGCGATATGCATGGGATCGGCAATAGAGAACAAAGCAAAGGAAATGTTATATCTACCTGATCGGCTAAAGATATCAATAATATATAATTTATGTATCAAGGAATGTTTAGAACAAGTGATTGGAATAGATCGGACAGTGTGCCGAGACAGTATAAATCACTTATGTCTAAAAAAACTTTAAGACAAAGATTATGTGTATTGATAGCATAGCCGATGTCATAAATCTAACATGTATCGGTTAAAACTCCGATACCACTTTATACTAAGATATCAATATAGATTAAATATATTAAACAAGAATCAATCAAGTCTTAAGATGACCTAACAGATCAATAACAAGCTTAACATATTTTATCTCAGTGAGATCTTAATATAAAGAGCAGATTTAACATATCAAGTAAACATGTAAGAAACAAGATAACTAAACCAGGTAAGATCGGCTAAAACTCCAATACTATCTCTACAAGAAATCATAGAACAAGATAGATATTATGATTCTAAATAATGCTTAATAGGTTGGACTTAACGATGTAGCATTAAGCACAAGGAGAAGCATAAGATCTAAACAAATCGATGAAAGCCTTTCGAGATGGTGGATACACTATATAATCTAGGTCAGCGTTGATATCTAACCCTATAGTTTGTTGTCTAGTAACAGATGCTAGTCGATTGGGGTTAGATGGCAATATTGACTTAGATTATATAGCATATATGATAACTCGACGATTTACGTAAACAAGATTAGAGTGTCATAAAGATGTAAGCACTAATCCCGAGAACACAAGCCGCCATAACAAGTTTTACCTCTTGTCGAAGATCGAACCCGATGCAGCCCAACCTGAAAGCAAGAACTCGTCGAAACAAACAAAAGTATAAAAGGTGGCGATGCGCCGAAAGTGTTATTGAACTGATTGTTGTTGATTACAT